>QXVX01002321.1:10711-35554 GCA_013436065.1 Halocynthia aurantium | reverse complement strand
CTCATCCACTTCCAGTTTGATGCGGCCGAGGTCCAAAAAACGAGCGCCAGTGGACTGAAATCCAAAATGGGTGCGGATAGTCTGCCAGATGTTCTTCATTGAAGTCGAATTTTTTATGATCGCGTTTCTGGACACCACTGGATAATAATTCGCGATCTGTCCAAGCATCAACTGTAGCATGTTTACCTTCTGAGAAATCCTCGGAGAGGGGAAACCTTACATGCTTTACCCCAAACAACATTGTCGGCTACGAAGGGCGCAAAGTTATTGTCAAGAGACAGAATATATTCGATGTTGTTTCTCCAGTTGTCGAATGATGTGATGCTTTCCGTGTGAGTTAAACACCATTGCTTGGGCGCTCTGGACTGTTATGCCATCTTTGAAATTGTATCGCTTATCAAGCCGGCTTCTGACTTTTGTTAAGAGTACGTGCTGTACGCGTAATTTACGGCGGTAGGTAGCTGAACGGTTTCTTTCGTTCTTTCGTTGGCCAAAGGGTTAGACCATAGCTNTTCGTTGGCCATTAGACCATAGCTGTCACCCGCCAATGTGGTTAAAGTTAATTTACTCGTAAATTACTACTAACATACGATACGAGAGATACCAGTAGAAAGAGCGTGTTTACTTGGTGAGAGTCCGGACGGAAGAGAACAAGGTTACTCGCAACATACGAGACAGAGAAAAAAGGGATTATAATACGTGGCGAGGTTAAAGGTTAACGACTGGGAACCAACACAATAAATATACTGGCCATGGATAAAAAGCTTATTACAATAGGAGTAAAGAAGTAAATAATGAAAAATCATGATAAAGTGTGTGTAGTGGACTTGACACTGCAATACACTTGAAATTGGCATTTTGCGTGTTTTTTTGGAGTCTGGAACGGATTAATTCGTTTTCCATTAATTTCAATGGTAAAACTCGCTTTGTAATACGAATAGTTGTGATACGAGCTCGATCTGGAAACTAAATAAACTCGTATTGCGAGGCTCTACTGTACAGTGTTTATATCACTACTGTATACAAAAAAATTCTCTATCATTTCCGTTATTACGTGCGCATAGGAAATTACATGATATGTACTTTGATCAATACATACGATATAGAATTGAAGGCTAGAATACAACGTTACGCTACTAGTCTGATACCAATCGTGATTATATCAAAGCAATACTTTCTTAGATCATTCATGTCTGGCGACTGGACAGACGAGATACCGTACGATGAATCAATACACACTGCCGAAGATGGAATTCCGTGTTATGACAGATACTTCAGCAAAACATGTTTGTTACCCAAGGATCAAGTTCACAAATCCGAGTATATATGTCGAAGTGGTTAGTGGAATTCTTTGTTACTATACACAATCGTTCATACAGTCCCAGAGCGTATCCGGGCTCCGGTGCATCTTCTTTGAAAAATTACCAAATTTGATTCAAATCGGTCCAACCGTTCAGTATTGTATAGCGTGAAACCGGCAAACACACATTCACATTTATTTATATAGATGGATAGCTTAATATGGGAAATTAAATCAAACGAAAATTATCTGATCACAACCACTGCTGTTGTATAAACAATTACAGAGCGCGGGCTTGACGCAGTGGTGAGCTGGTCTTGTTGGGTAATGAAATTGATTTTCCTATATATAAGACTCACAGGAATTTCTGTATGTTGGTCGTGGGTACGTACCTCTTTATCAATGCGCCCTTAGCTGCAGTACTCATTCCCACATAACTCTTTCATATACTTTAAAAACAAGTATTTTGCCCAAACAAATTCGAATTTTCGTCGAATTCCGTCAAAATACTGATTGAAAGACCTTCATGAACACACATTTCCTTTTATTTATGAACATTACAAATATATTTGTCTAGGAGGAGTTTGCTTGCAGGACGAGTATTCTTGCCCAAATGAGAAGAACTGCATCTCGAGAGGTGACTTTTGTGACTATAAATACGACTGCAGGTATGCACAATTCTAACTGTATCATTAGGTTGGATAAACAAACGAGTAAATAGACGCCATTTTATATTTAGCAATGGAAGCGATGATATATCGTACAATGAATCGTTACACACTGCTGAAGATGGAATTCCGTGTTATGACAGATACTTCAGCAAAATCTGTTTGTTACCCAAGGATCAGGCTTACAAATCCGAGTATTTATGTCGAAGTGGTTGGTGGAATTCATTGTTACTATACACCAGGGCTTCCCAATCTTTATCGCTGTGGAACCCCCCCAAAAAATCCAGGGTCCCTATAACCCCCAAAGCGATGATTTAGCCAGGATTTGTTTTTGGATGATCAAATTATACTACTTTCTGCCCAATATAACTGCTTAATTTTAGTGTACTTAGTATTTAATAAAAATCGTTTGAAAAAAACTTTGAGAAATTCTTAGCTACGCATGTCCGAATGAGACAGCCTCCTGCTAGTGCCTATATACAAGACCGTTTTAAAACAGCACTTGTATCCGCGAGCGATTGAACGGTTAAGACTCAGGGGTAAGGCAACCTGCGGCTCTTAAGCCTCTTTGCAGTGTCTCCCTATAGCTCCAAAAAATATATGTATAGAAATAAATAACTGCTATTTCAATTTTACACTCAGTTTAGAGATCAAGGTGATACTGTCACACTGAAATAAAAGAGAGTTTTGATATTTCGTCAACTAAAATATGCGTCACAACGCGCGGCCGCATCGCTTAAAAATAGCAAATGTTCATAAATGACTAGAGATTCAAGAACTTCCTATGTACAGAACTTTATAGTCCGTGTTATCTTCATTAAAGGGTCAAATAGGTTTTGCGGCTCCAGAATAATTTTATATGGTCGGAGGGGGAAAATGACTCTTTTGATGCTAAAGGTTGCTGACCCCTGGGTTAGGTGATCCAAGAACAGCAATGATCTGGGATTTCGTTAATTTCAGTTCATCCACCACCTTTTTTGAAATGCATCAATTTAGTATAATTCAATCAATTTTTCTGTGGACTCCCTGTTCTCGCGCTGTGGACCCAGGGGGTTCACCTGGACCCCGTTGGGAAGCTGTGCTGAACAAAATCGTTCATACAGTCCCGGAGCGTTACCGGACTCCGAAACATCTTTTAATGTAAAAAATGTGAAACAGGCGAATTTATTTGTATGGATGGATAGATAGATTAATGAATAAATATAATAAATATACATATTTGAATAAATATACAAATATGAATAAATGAATAAATATACAGGTTGACCAGGGAAAACATCTGATCACAATCACTGTTGTTGTATGCACAATTACAGAGCGCGGGTTTGACGCAGTGGTGAGCTAATCACTAATCTGGTATTGTTGGGTAATGAAATTGATTTTCCCATATAAGACTCACAGTAGTTTCTTTATATTGGTTGTGCATATCTCTTGTTTCACTGCGCCTTTTACCGCAGCACCCATTTTCACGTAACTCTAATAAACAAGTTTTTGCCCAAAAAATTTCGAATTTCCGTCGCATTCCGTTAAAATTTTGGCTGAGACCTTTATTTCAGCCGCTAAAATTTAGCGCCATCACTTTCGTAATTTTCGGCGAGCACACACACACACACACACACACACAGAAACATTTCCCTTTGTTTATATTGACCAGAGATATATTTATCTAGAAAACATTTGCTTGAGGGACGAGTATTCTTGCCCGAATGAAAAAAAATGTATTTCGAAACGTCGATTTTGTGACTTTCACTCCCATTGCAGGTATGCACAATTCTAACTGTATCATTCAGTTGGATAAACAAACGAGTGAATAAACATCATTTTATATTAGAGACGGAAGCGATGAATTTTTGTACAATCCATTAATACACACAAAAGAAGACGGTGTCCCATGTGTAAGTACTTGGGCAGGAAGATCAAGCTACAACATCTGTTTATTACCAAAGAACCAAACTAATAAAGCGGCAAGCTTATGCAGAAATCGTAAGTAAACTCATATGTACTACTGGTACTCTCACTTAACGACAACCTCGATCACGGTCACCACCCTTCCTCACACTTAGGACCGTTATCGTCACATGAATGATAAAGTGAAAGCACGAAATCTTTCTTACTGTGGAATTGAGATGCATCGATTATTGACGTTAATATTTAAGCATAATTTTTAATGTTCACAAGAGAACATCTGATATACTCCGAAAAGCTTCGTAGCTTGGGGCGTAACTGCATCTTATTTCGTCACTGCACGCACCACTAAACTTATCTTCGTTCTTTGTAAAGCCCCAAAAAGTTCGTTAATTCACCGAAATTAGTCAATGATTTCATTATCTTCATTTAATATCAGCATCAGATTGCCTAGATGATGAATTTTCATGTGCAAATCGGAAGACGTGCGTATCAAAGTCATTATTCTGCGATGCATACGACCATTGTGGGTGAGTGATATAATAATTTTAACATAAAATCATTGGGCAGTTATCATAGGGATGTGAATGTGTCCATACAATACCAGACTTAGAATATTTCGGGCCCTGCACAGAGTATACTATGTGGGCCACCATGACATAAATCAAATTGGGTTTTTCGATGCTACTCATTCAATATTTTAGTAAAAATACACTACGTGGTATACAACTATAGATACTCCGTACAACAAACTACTCACTTAACGACCACGATCCGATACAACGTCGTGGAAAATATATTTATATATTGTTTTAATGTCGTCTGATGGGTGATAGAGTCCATGAGAGTATATACAGTATCTCATAAATAAAGGAAAAACTGTTTATATGTTTGTTTGCCCATAACACCAAAAGTTCCTAACTAAGCGCTCTGAAAACTTGCACGGGGATCGGTTTCAGGCAGGAATATGTTATATAGGCTACTTTTTCTCAAGTAGGGGGTCCCCATCGTGGCCCAGATCACATTTTTTATCAAGTTCGTAAAATTCAGGAAAAAGACCACTGTGACATCACAAAATTGGTAAATCGGAGATTTGGTAGCCTAGAAATGTGCCTTTTTACATCACAAAGGCCAAGATTTTGAACCTAAGCAAGCTATTTACCATTTTTTTTTTCAGGCCAACGGTATATAACTCCTATAAATTTACCATAAATTTAAATTAATAAAGAAAAGCCGGGTCACATAAATGCATGCTGCTAGTATGTTATATATTGAATGAGTTTTCTTCTGCAAATACGTTTCATAAACGTTACATTTAATCGTTGGCGAAAATTTGTTGCCACATAACTAATACGAATATATTTGTCTGGGAGGAGTTTGCATGAAGAACGAGTATTCTTGCCCAAACGAAAAGAAATGTATTCTGAAAGGTCAATTTTTTCTCTATTACTCCGATTGCATTTATGCACAATTCTTACTGTATCATTAGGTTGGATAAACAAACGAGTAAATAGACATAATTTTATATTTAGCGACGGAAGCGATGATTTATCGTACAATGAATCGTTACACACTGCCGAAGATGGAATTCCGTGTTATGACAGATACTTCAGCGGAATCTGTTTGTTGCCCAAGGATCAGGCTTACAAATCCGAGTATATATGTCGAAGAGGTTGGTGGAATTCATTGTTACTATACACCAGGGCTTCCCAATCTTTTTTTGATATGGAACGATTTAAAAATTTTCAGGGCCCCGTGGACCCTGAGCGCTGATTTAACCAGGATTTTTTAAAGCGTGAAACCGGCACACACATTCACATTTATTTATATAGATAGATAGCTTAGTATACGAAATTAAATCGAAGGAAAACCATCTGATCACAATCACTGTTGTTGTATAAACAATTACAGAGCGCGGGCTTGACGCAGTGGTGAGCTAATCACTAATTTGGTATTGTTGGGTAATGAAATTGATTTTCCTGTATAAGACTCACAGTAGATTCTGTATATTGCTCGTGCGTACACTTGTATCACTGCCCCTCTTGTCGCAGCACCCATTTCCACGTAACTCTTTCATATATACTTTATAAACAAGTATTTGGCTCAAAAAATTTCGAATTTTTGTCGCATTCCGTCAAACTTTTATTTGAAAGATCTTTATTTTAGCGCCGACACTTCCGTAATTTTCGGCAAAAACACACACACAAACATTTTTCTTTGTTTATATTGACCACAAATATATGTCTAGAAAAAGTCTGCTTGAAGGACGAGTATTCTTGCTCGAATGAAAAGAAATGTATCTTGAAACGTCAATTTTGTGACTATAAATACGACTGCAGGTATGCACAATTCTTACTGTATCATTAAGTTGGATAAACAAACGAGTGAATAGACACCTTTTTATATTAGGGACGGGAGCGATGGAATATTGTACAATCCATCAATACACACAAGAGAAGACGGTATCCCATGTGTGGGAATCGCGGCAGGAAGATACAAATACAACATCTGTTTATTACCAAAGAACCAAACTAATAAAGCGGCAAGCTTATGCAGAAATCGTAAGTAAACCCTATGTACTACCGGTACTCTCATTTAACGACCACCTTGACCACCGTCACCATCCTTATCAAGACTGTTCCTCACACTTAGGACCTTTATCGTCACATGGATGATAAAGTGAAAGCACGACTGTTTTTTAATGTGGAATTGAGATGTATCGATGATTGATGTTAATATTTCAGCATAATTTAGTTCACAAGAGAACATCTGACATACTCCGAGAATCTTTGTATAGCTTAAGACGTAACTACATCTAACTTCGTCACTGCATTCACCATTGAACTTATCCTCGCTCTGCAAAGCCCCCAAAACGTTGGTGAATTCACTGAAATAAGTCAATGATTTCATTATCTTTTGTTTTTGTAATATCAGCCTCAGATTGCCTAGATAATGAATTTTCTTGCCCGAATCGAAAGACGTGCGTAGCAACGTCATATTTCTGCGATGAATACGACAATTGTGGGTGAGTGATATAATAATTTTAAACATCAAATCATTTGGGAAGTTTTATCTTTGGGATGTGGATGTGTCCATACAATACCAGATTTAGAATATTTCGAGCCCTGCACAGAGTATACTATGTGGGCCACCATGACACAAGACAAATTGGGTTTTCGATGCTACTCATTATATTTCAGTAAAAATCCAATAAGTGGTAAACAACTACAGGTACTCCGTACAACAAACTCCTCACTTAACGACCAGGATCCGATTTAACGACCTGAAAAAAACTACTAATTGTTGCCACATAACTGATACGAATATATTTGTCTGGGAGGAGTTTGCTCGAAGAGTATTCTTGCCCAAATAAAAAAGGAATTTATAGCGAAATGTCAATTTTGTCACTATTACCCCGATTGCATTCATGCACAATTCTAACTGAATCATTGAGTTGGATAAACAAACGAGTGAATAGGCACAATTTTATATTAGGGACGGAAGCGATGAAATATTGTACAATCCATCAATGCACACAACAGAAGACGGTATCCCGTGTATGGGAACCTGGTCAGGAAGATCGAGCTACAACATCTGTTTATTACCAAAGAACCAAACTAATAAAGCGGCAAGCTTATGTAGAATTCGTAAGTAAACTCATATCTACTACTGGTACTCTCACTCAACGACCACCTCGACCACCGTCACCACTCATATTACGACCGCTCCTCACACTCCTTACACACCGTTATCCTCACAGGGATGATAAATTGATAACACGACAGTTTTATACTGTGGAATTGAGATGTATCGATGATTAATGTTAATATTTAAGCATAATTTTTAATGTTCACAAGAGAACATCTGACATACTCCGAGAAGCTTTGTATAGCTTAAGACGTAACTACATCTAATTTCGTCATTGTATTCACCACTGAACTTATCCTCGCTCTGCACAGCCCCTAAAACGTTGGTGAATTCACTGAAATAAGTCAATGATTTCATTATCTTTTGTTTTTGTAATATCAGCCTCAGATTGCCTATATAATGAATTTTCTTGCCCGAATCGAAAGACGTGCGTAGCAACGTCATATTTCTGCGATGGATACGACAATTGTGGGTAAGTGATATAATAATTTTTAAACATCAAATCATTTGGGCAGTTATCTTAGGGATGTGGATGTGTCCATACAATACCAGATTTAGAATATTTCGAGCCCTGCACAGAGTATACTATGTGGGCCAACATGACACAAGACAAATTGGGTTTTCGATGCTACTCATTTTATTTCAGTAAAAATAGAATAAGTGGTAAACAACTACAGATACTCCGTACAACAAACTCCTCACTTAACGACTACAATCCGATTCAACGTCCTGAAAAATATATTTATATATTTTTTTAATGTCGCCTGATGGGTGATAGAGTCCATGAGAGTATCTATCTCATAACTAAAGGATAAACTGTTTGTATGTTCATTCACCCATAACACCATAAGTTCCTAACAAAGCGATCTGAAAACTTGCACGGGGATTGGTTTGAGGCAGGAATAGGTTATAGTATACTTTTTTTCAAATAGGGGTCCCCATCGCGGCCCCAGATCACTATTTTGATTGAGTTAGTAAAATTCAGGAAATAGACCACGTTGACATCACAAACTTAATAAATCGGGGACTCGACAGCCTAGATTCTAAAATCTAGAACTATGACATATCACGTCACAAAGGTCAATATTTTTAACCTAGACAAGCTATTTACCGCTATTCTTTTCAGGCCAACGGAATATAACTTCCACAAATTTCACAAATATTTAAATTAATAAGAAAGGCCGGGTCACATAAATGCAAATAGCTAGTATGATATATATTGAATGTGTTTATCTTTTGGAAATACGTTTCATAAACGTCGTCACATTTAAACCTTGGCAAAAAAAAGGTTCTAAAAACTACTAATTGTTGCCACATAACTAATACGAATATATTTATCTGTGATGAGTTTGCTCGAAGAACGAATATTCTTGCCCAAATGAAAAGAAATGTATTCTGAAAGGTCAATTTTGTCACTATTACCCCGATTGCATTCATTCACAATTCTAACTGTATCATTAGGTTGGATAAACAAACGAGTGAATAGACGCCATTTTATATTTAGCGACGGAAGCGATGAAATATTGTACAATCCATCAATACACACAAAAGAAGACGGTATCCCGTGTACGGGAACCTGGTCAAGAAGATCAAGCTACAACATCTGTTTATTACGAAAGAACCAAACTAATAAAGCGGCAAGCTTATGCAGAAATCGTAAGTAAACTCATATGTACTACTGGTACTCTCACTTAACGACCACCTCGACCACCGTCACCACTCATATCACGACCGCTCCTCGCACTCCTTACACACCGTTATCCTCACATGGATGATAAATTGATAACACGACAGTTTTATACTGTGGAATTAAGATGTATTGATGATTGATGTTAATATTTAAGCATAATTTTTAATGTTCACAAGAGGAACATCTGACATAGTCCGAGAAGCTTTGTATAGCTTAAGACGTAACTACATCCAATTTCGTCATTGCATTCACCACTGAACTTATCCTCGATCTGTACAGCCCCTAAAACGTTGGTGAATTCACTGAAATAAGTCAATGATTTCATTATCTTTTGTTTTTGTAATTTCAGCCTCAGATTGCCTAGATAATGAATTTTCTTGCCCGAATCGAAAGACGTGCGTAGCAACGTCATATTTCTGCGATGAATACGACAATTGTGGGTGAGTGATATAATAATTTTAAACATCAAATCATTTGGGAAGTCTTATCTTAGGGATGTGGATGTGTCCATACAATACCAGATTTAGAATATTTCGAGCCCTGCACAGAGTATACTATGTGAACCACCATGACACAAGACAAATTGGGTTTTCGATGCTACTCATTTTATTTCAGTAAAAATCCAATAAGTGGTAAACAACTACAGGTACTCCGTACAACAAACTCCTCACCTAACGATCATGATCCGATTCAACGACCTGAAAAAAAATTCTAATTGTTGCCACGTAACTGATACGAATATATTTGTCTGGGAAGAGTTTTCTCGAAGAGTATTCTTGCCCAAATGAAAAGAAATGTATTCTGAAAGATCAATTTTGTCCCTATTACCCCGATTGCATTCATGCACAATTCTAACTGTATCGTTGAGTTTGATAAACAAACGAGTGAATAGGCACAATTTTATATTAGGGACGGAAGCGATGAAATATTGTACAATCCATCAATGCACACAACAGAAGACGGTATCCCATGTGTGGGAATCTGGTACGGAGGATCGAGCTACAACATCTGTTTATTACCAAAGAACCAAACTAATAAAGCGGCAAGCTTATGCAGGAATCGTAAGTAAACTCATATGTACTATTGGTACCCTCACTTAACGACCACCTTGACCACCTTCACCACCCTTATTACGACCGCTCCCCACACTTAGGACAGTTGTCGTCACAGGGATGATAAATTGATAGCACGACAGTATTTTACTGTGGAATTAAGATGTATCGATGATTGATGTTAATATTGAAGCATAATTTTTTATGTTCACAAGAGAACATCTGATATACTCCGAGAAACTTTGTATAGCTTAAGACGTAACTACATCTAATTTCGTCATTGCATTCACCACTGAACTTATCCTCGCTCTGCAAAGCCACCAAAAGGTTGGTGAATTCACCGAAATGAGTCAATGGTTTCATTATCTTTTTTTTTTAATATCAGCCTCAGATTGCCTAGATGATGAATTTTCCTGCGTAAATGGTAACAGTTGTCTACCAAAGTCATCTTTCTGCAATGAATACGACGAGTGTGAGTGAGTGATATAATAATTTTAAACATCAAATCATTTGGGCAGTTATCTTAGGGATGTGGATGTGTCCATACAATACCAGTCTTAGAATATTTCGAGCCCTGCACAGAGTATACTATGTGGGCCACCATGACACAAGTCAAATTGGGTTTTCGATGCTACTCATTTTATTTTAGTAGAAATTCAAAACAACTACAGATACTCCGTACAACAAACTCCTCACTTAACTACCAGGATCCGATTCAAAGTCCTGGAAAATAACTTTTTATATTGTTTTAATGTCGCCTGATGGGTGATCGAGTCCTTGAGAGCAAGTTACTAAGCATAAGTTTGATTCGAATTATCTGAATAAAGAAATACGTGTGCGTTCGCACAAGGAATTCTATAATTTGCGCTGAAATCCCGGATCGTTATTTGTCCATTTTTTTGCATGTTAATGTAAAATTTCGCCTTCCTAAGTTGCAGGTCCGATTCGCACATTTTCAAATTTGACAATGGACTATATATCTATTTTTTGACATCAAAATGTCTGGTCTGCGCTTGATTACCCAACCCTTGCACATTTGAAAATTTGTTCCATTGGATGACAGTCACCTACATTTATAAGTAGTTCCCCTCCTCGTTTTCAATAATGTAACAATTTCAGTGTCTTGTAGGGATGGGAGTGACGAAATCACATATACGTTACGGAAGCAGCATTTACTCGGCGGAATTCCGTGTCACAATCCTATATTTGATTCGACATGTTTACTACCATCAAGACATGTTTGCAATGGAGCAGTGCAATGCAATGACAGTATGTTACATAAATTATTATACCAATTCCAAGACAAATATTCTATTGAATATATAAACAAGAATTCTCGCATTCATTTTTAGATTCTGACGAATGTAACTGTGAGACGAGTAAGTTATATTGCAATGGTACATCCGAATGTCCTCTTGGTATGGATGAATGTTTTTGTGTTGGAAATAATACGAGAGACAATTCAAGTAAGAACGAGTATACTTGTTGTTAATTCATGAACTCACGTAATAGTTACTTCCCTAAAGCAGCGCGCGTTGAATCGCGATAAGTTTCCCCTTATTCAATGCATTCTTTAATGCAGTAGGGATGCAAATTTGCATTTTTGGACTATTTGGAATCCTAAAATGTTTGAATCTCAGCACTAGTATTGACGATATTTTCTTTCCAGTAAATTTTGACAAGAAATGTTTTCGATGTTTGGACGGTTCTAAAGTAATTTCTCTTGCACAACTTTGTGATGGAATATTTCAATGTGAAGATTTATCTGATGAATGTCTCTGTACGACGTCTCAGAAAGGATCAAGTCAACAAACTGAAATACAAACTATCTGTGAAGCAACAATTTGCTCAGGTTTGTAACACCATGCTACCATCCTTCACCTACTAAGTTGGCACATAGTTCACGAACTAAAGTTGTCAGGGTTGACCTATTGATAAATATACTGGGGAGTCTGACTGATGCATAGGGTTACCTACTCATTACATAGTTTGATTATCATAGTAGCAAGAGTAGCAAAAGTTATGCAAAAGGATTGCCATTCAGTTCACAAGATTTCTTGAGGGTCAGGAGTCTCTAAATCCGCCCGCTTTTTTATACGTGGCCCGCAAGTTGAGAATGGTTTTTACATTCTCAAATTATTCAAAATTTCAAAGTAAGCGTCATAACAAAATGGTGCTCTGGCACAGGGCATCGTTGCGTCAGAATCGTTTGCTACTGAATTAGATGGCAGATCACGTGGTTTTCTTGCTATTTAAATGGGCCTTACTAGAAAAATATCTTCGACTTTACCTCTTGGCCGGCATAGCCGAATATATCTACTTTTTGCTATTTTTCGAATAATTTCCCCGATCTCTGTTTTATAATATTCTTAGGTGAAGATTGCAAGATTGAGGATTGTTCCATTTCGTGTAATTCATCCCAACCAAACGCAAAAGTATCACAATTAGAATGTTTGTCTAGACGACACATCTGCAATGGAAGGTTCGAATGTACTTTGCATAATAGCTAAGAAACAGTTATCTCAAACATAGCCACTGATTAAACTATCTAAGATTCCAAGTTATCACTGATAATAGATATAAATTTCAATTGTAGATCCGAATGTTCAGATAAAATGGATGAAAAGTTTTGCATAAAGTTGTCTACGACCACCTCATGTACAGGTAAATATATATATATATATGATAAAGTTCTTGTCAAATATTAGTAATAAGGAAAAATAGAATGACCTCGTGTCAGTTAACATTATAATAAACCACTTCCTCGCTTTACGAGTGAGTTCAGTTCCTGAAACTCGCTCGTAAAACGAAAGTTGGTTAATTGAAGCTCATTGTTACTGGGTTACTGAGAGGAATGCAATCAGTAAAGATTATATTACAGGGTAGTTCGATGATAAATAGACCGTTTGTCGCTTTGTTTACCTTTGCTAACAATGAAGGTGTTACACGGCAACAAATTTTCGTGATTATTTTGGTTATTTATTCCTTATTTTATACAAAATAGTTCACACGGTTCGTTCCTGGTCATATACAGTATTGAAACACTCCTCCTGGCTCTTGGCTTGTCTTGATGCTTACGAAGTTAATGAAATTAAGCAGCAAAGTATTCGTAATTTTGAATCCTCGTTAATCGAGGAATTGGTGTAGTTGTTTTACGATTCCCAACTGACCGAACGAGAGCATGAGTCCCATATTTTGCTGATTAATATTTTTTCATCAAGATGACGTAGACAGTGATGATGATTCAGCAATTCAATGTGACTACTCATGTGTTAATCCTCGTAAGTGAAATATGATATTTTATTATTACTAGGAACTCGGCGCTGCATCTCGCGTTCTGCTGCTGTGGAGTCATCGCCCCCTTCCCCTAACTCAGAATTAGGGAACACCGGTTAGCTTATGGTCATATTGAGATTCGAACCCAGAATTAGTTAGCGCATCAGTAGATTAATACTTGAAATCAGTAGATTGGTACTTGTACTTTATGCCGCCGCTAAAGAGAGTTCGAGCAATCACTAATTTAATTCAAATCGGTCCAACCGTTTGTATAGCGTAAATCCAACGAATACATATTTACTATTATTTATATCGAAGATATTAATGCTGACTGAGGAGTCTTTATTTTACACAGGCAAAAGAGTAAAGAAATGTGACGGTCGACCGCAGTGTGTTCACATACACTATAGATGAAGAAGAATGTTCTGAAGAAGCATGTGGAAATAAAACTATGCCTGAATTCTGCAAATTTGTAAACCACGGGTAACGAATATATTATAAATATCATTATATATACATGCTTCTTACACTTGTTTGTATTACCAACAGTAAATCCTCTTTGCCTGCCTTAAGTATACGTACGACTTACAGATAATACGACTTGTATCATTCTTAAATCTAAATATTCATAAAAAATCCAATCATGTTACGACTACAAAGGGTAATGTAGAGTACAATACTGTAGTATGTAGAATTGTAGATGATCCTATAAAAATAAGTGAGAGGACGTACCAGCACAAGCTACCACAGCCATCACATAACGTGTACTGAGAAAGTAAGAGGCAACTCGCCGCCGAACGTGATTAAGAGTGTGAGCAAATCACGACTTGTCAAATATCGACTTACAGAGGGTTTACTGTATTAAACTGGCGAATCGAATTGAGTTCACTGTGTTCGGATCGAATGTAATGTCTGAAATAGATTTGGAGTTTGGTTCTTCTTTTTATGGTATGTTAGTTCACCTAATGTCTATAATCGCAAATAGGAATCGAATGTTGTTTTATGCATTGAAATGCGCGCAAAAGTGTCATCAGAAGTGTCGTCGGTCGGTAGAACTATTGATTGAGCGAGAAAATTATCGTTCGATTTTAATTTTCGACATTGCTTGGCAAACATATCCCGCGATCTGGTCCAATTTCGTTACCAAGTACGAATCGAATCGAGTATCTATACTCGGCATGTTAGTTGACTCCGAGAATAAATAGTTAGGGGGTTGATTTTATGCGTCCACATATGTAATAATGCATGTAATGTGAAGAGGTTATTTTACTGCTCGAATGGTGAAATTTTGTTCAGCGACTGCGATTAAGCAAAATATAGAAATCAAACACCGTTTGATTTTGTTACTGTGTAAATCAATCAGGCGCTGAAACTATTAATATTTTATATTTAGTTTGTACTTAGCATTCTTCCACTGCAAGGATAATTCATACGATCTGGAACTATACGGTCATGAAGTGTGTGACGGAAAACCAGATTGCAATCCATCTGTACCTTGGGAATCGGAAGATGAAATGTTTTGCCCAGATCAGTAAGTTTTGAAGAATCTAAACCTAGGCTTTACAGCAAGGAATAGAGTTATTTAGTTATCATAAAGTTGCAGTCTAGCGTTAAATTCTAAATCGTACAAATGGATCAAAGTACATATTATGCCATTTTCTATTCACTTGAAACAACGAATATACAGTTTAACTTCGATATATCGGACCCCGATGCAACGGATTTCGGATACAACGGACAAAATCTGCTAGAGTGAATATCTGGTCCGAACGTTTAAAATTTGTTTGTTCCCCTGTTTTCCACATTATCACTTTGGAACCTATAGATAAAGCATCATTTAATCGTCGTATTAATTTTGTTTTTACGCGAACTTTCGAGTATCGGACGAAGATAACGAAGTTCCTCCTTGTAATCAGGAGTGTATTTGTAGTGATTCACACGACAGAGTAAGAAACAAACTAACAATAAACTCTCACCACACCAACCGCAACCAGAGTAATAGCTGAACCTCAGTTCTGTATTTTTTGTTCATTTTCGTACCCTCCCGGAAAATTTCGCTATAACGGACAAACGGCTATAACGGACAACTGCTCCCCACCATTAGTCCGTTATATCGAGGTTCAACTGTAATATGTCGCGCAGCGCTGTTCAGATCCCTTCTCATAGTGACTATGTAGCAATACGAACTAGTTATCTTAGTAGTAGGAAATATTTAACTGTAGTCGGGTTTTGACCATAAATTGGCTTTCAATATCAAACTGCTAAATTCAAGATAAGTCTAATCAGTTATACAGATTTGGAGTCAGAGTGCGCAGGTGCATAAAGAAACAAGGAAGGGAGAGGAATTAATAACATTTCATCTAAAGGAGACTATACAGTTACATATACCGTTCGCCTTAGCAGTACTTGAGTTAAAGTTTTGAAAATTCGTTCCAGATTTTACTGCGCAGATCACGAACCATGGAAGATACCAATTGCAAAGAAATGTGATTTAATTAAGGTGAGTAAGTTACAATATAAACACCTACAGTGGTGCCTCATACTTCGTACTTAATCCGTTTTAAAAGGACGTTCAGGCTCTGAATTGTTCGAAGTTTGAAACAGTTATCACCATTTGAAATAATTGGAAATTGAATTAATCCGTTCCCAGTCACTAATATTTATGCCAACATAGAACTTCTTGTAATGTGCTTTCAAGCAAGGGAGACTTAAAGATCTTGTAAATTTTAAAAAATATTGTCAAAGTGCCCTCCTGTAGCAGGAATATGATGTCATGCCTTCTAAATGCTGGATCCACGGGCTTCAACACAAACCTCATTGTTTACAAATAGGAGAGTTCCACTTGCAACACGAATTAGGTTTACTGCTTGAAGAAACTGAGATTTTGCATTACCACGCTTGGGTATACTCTGGACTAGGGGGTATACTCTGGACTAGAGGGTATACCCTGGACTAGAGAGGTATACTCTGGACTAGAGGCATATTCTAGACTAGGAATACAGACATACAGTATTTAAGAAGCATACAAGGGAGGTATAATCTGGACTAGAGAAGTATATTCTGGACTAGAAATACCGACTTAGTTATGTAAAACACAAGGGAAGTATACTCTGGCCTGGGGGGTATACTCTGGCCTAGGCCAGTTTATACCCGGGTATACTCTGGGCAGGAATATGCTCTTGCGTATTACACCGGTGTTAACGCAGTTTCAATTTCATTTACTTGGCGGCAAATCACCAACTGAAACAGAAAAACATTGACGACTTTCTAAACCTGCCTATAGGAGGTACTCGATTTTTTTCAAAGTTTAGCACCAATTTCAGAGTCACTCCTACTTGAAAGTCATCAACTCTCTGTTAGTTACATATAACACGTTTATGTAATGTATCTTACTCCAGGATTGTGATGATTCTAGCGACGAACTTGAATGTCCCAATCAATCTCATTTCTACTGCAATGATACAGGAGGAACCAAATTCATAAAAAATGGAAAGCAGGTTGGGTTTCTAAAGCTGTCAAGTCATATATTACAAACTACTACTAGAAAGAAACCAAGTCCATGTCCATAAGTAGTTGAGACTTGTGTAAAAAATATAATGGACGAACGGCAAGCCCTCTCTTTCCACTTAATGCCAGCTGGGACTGATCTTGACTTAGNTTAGATACGCTCGTTTCACCTCCACTACCTTTTCCTTTTCTTTCCTGCCATTTTACGTTCGAAAAATCCCTGAATTATAATTATTAAATACAAACGCGATAACAATCACTTAATACACATTACAAATATTTCGTGAGATAGGGCACATGTGACTGAGAAAGAGGTTGGGTGATGTGCGTTGTTGTTGACAATCACGCGCCGAGCGACGGATTTGCGAACTTCACCGTCACGCAAATTTTTTTAGGTTCACGCCCGGTTCGTAACTACGAAAGTTCGTAACTAGATGACTTACGGTACACATATGTATTGTTATTTTAAGTTTAATTACACGTTTCTGCTAAAAAAATACCTCAAAATCGGCATTTTTCGTGGTTTTTGGAGTCTGGAACGGATTAATTAGTTTACCATTGATTTAAATGGAAAAACGGGTTTTGAAATACGAATAATTTGGAATACGAACTCGGACTCGGAACGAATTAAATTCGTATATCGAGGATCTACTGTATAGAGATTTTTTTTATGACTATTTATTTAATTTGATATATTACTGGTATGAGGTTGACGGGCTCCCGGGAGCGACTGTCTAGGAGGGAGGGAGGGAGGGAGGCTTATGGACGGGCTTTACTTGTTAGTAGTAAACTTACCCAATAAGTTGTTATTGTTTTAACTCACATTTTTAACATGCTTGTAGGTTTGTGATGGAACCGAAGATTGTGAGTCAGCAATTGATGAATGTCAGAATTGTACAGAAGGAGTATTTTCAAGTGACGAAGCAATGATTAGTACAAAACCTCTCATACCATTCTTATGGATCATTAGTAAGCAATTTGGACCTGCAAATATTCAGCTATTTAAGTCGCTGATCTATTTAAGTCTGATTACCAAACATTTACTTTTAGTATTTATTCATATTTCATTCATATTTCATTTATTTCATATTTCAAACATATTGGGAATGCGATGAAAGTGTCAGAGGTGTAATAGAGGTTTCTATATATAAACCTCTCCTCTGTTAATCCGAAAAAACGGATCCTGGAAATAAGGATGCCGGATAATCGATGTTGCACTTGTATTAGTTCTAATGATTAATCAGACCCTTGAAGCAGTCCATACCGATTACTAATCTTTCTCTATTCCTCCTATTTACAAAGGTATCACTGCAATTGTTGGAAATGCATTCACAATTTCACTGACGCTCAGAAAGATCTTTCGAAAGAAAAATTCAAACAGACAGAAGACGAGTCAAATTGAAAAGAGTCAAAATTACATGATATTCAGTCTATCTATTGCTGATATGCTTGTTTCGGTGAGTGCAATCATCTCTGAACAGTTATTTAGTATAGCAACCCCTTGTTAGAACGCGATATTTAGAATGATGGTACAGCGATATTTATTATTTAGCTGGTACTTCTGGCACACGTTGTACTACCGGTACTGTGGGTTTTAGTATTGTCCTTGCGAGATGCTGCGAGATGCTGCGAGAGCACTGTACTGTAAAAATCACCTCAAATATCGACTTATTGAGACTCATTTCAACAGAATTGTACATGATCAAACAGTTAATAATTATCTCCTAATTAAGATTTACACAGCTGGAATTGTCATTGAAAATGCGATGTTGAGTAAAGATGGACAATATTGTCTTAAAGATCAAGAATGGCGGAGTGGACCAATATGTTCTGGTATCGGTGCCATTATGATGATGGGTTCAGAAGCATCTGTGTTTATATTGACTGTCATAACTACCTTCAGACTCAGAGCAGTTATGAAGTAAGTACTGTAATGTACTGAATAGTAATTAATCTTACAAATTAATAATAAATTATATGTGCGTATGTGTGCATGTTTGTGCGCGCTTATCTTCTAGGATTTTTGACCTAGTGCTGTGAAATTTTGAATAAAGAAGCCTAGTGCCATATACGCACACAAAACATACATTCAGACAGTCAGTTTCTTCTTTGTTTATACAATTACCATTTCACAGTATTAGTGGGGGAAAATATAAATTAAACAATTCAGCCTTACCACGTTTAGTCGCCCCTTTGCGGTAATCCTATAATTTTCGGCGTGTGTATCCAAAGCTATGGCTGGCCGAACCACACACACTACAGTGACGGATACGTATATGGAGCGAGTACAACAATATATTGACCTATTCTTCTACAGGCCATTCGAAAAGCCATCACTTGCGGTTCTATGTTTGTCCCTTGGTTTTGCATGGATAACTGCAATTTTGCTTGCTACATTGCCACTATCAACAAGTTTGGAAGATTATTTTGTTGAAAGAAAATGGTAAGTGGCTTGCGAGTATTATTTACGTATACAATATAAGTACAACAGGTAGCTCCTCAATCACGGAGAAATATATCTTCAAAGTCTACTTCTAAATCTAGTAATTTAAGACATTGGTTACAAAACTATAACACATGCAAGCACTGCAGGTGACACAGAGAAGGCACAGCTCTTCAAAGATCCTTTACAGTGGTTTAACAGGCACTTCTACACTAAGTTACACAAATATTGTACTGTACAGTACCGGCAAGTTGACATGAGCAGTCATTTCGAATTAGAAGGGGGTCCAGCACTTGGAAGATGTAGTACAGTGGTTTTACAGGCTCTTTTACACTAATTTACGCAAATATTGTACTGTACATTACTAGCAAGTTGGCATGGACACTCATTTCGAATTAGAAAAGGGATACAGCATTTGGAAGAAACAGTACACTTTTACAGGCACTTGTACACTAAGTTACACAAACTAACAAAGTTGGCATGGACACTCATTCTGAGTTCGAGCAAATTACGACTTGTCATTTATAAATTAGATTTATACTTGTACTGTACTATTCACTTTTAGCATACAAGCTATGCACACTATATACAGGTTTGGCAACAACCCGTCTGTCTCGACGATCGAGCGTGAATACGTGGAATCGTTTACAAAGAAACTTCTCGTACTCAAAGATAAAAACGCGAGTTACATTGCTGAGCATGGGTAGGTCGACAGAGTGCTAGTTCTATCACGTTAGTCTTGTATCACAACTAGTATGAAAGATGAAAGTTGTATATACTACTTGCATGCTAAGCTTCTGGTTAACAAATACAAATTCTTGACAGTTAGATGGAAGTATTGCTGGCTTATTCTGTAGTCGACTTATCCTTGTATAATATAAACTAGAATCTAATATACACCTCAGAAATTTGATAGTTGTCACAAGACCTCATTCATAGCATTATTCAATATAAGCTTCAAGAACTGCACTATAATGTTTGATATGTTGCAGATCAATTGGAAGTTGGAAACTTGTCGAAGATTTACTGAAAGAACTGAATCCAAACTTAGTTCCTGTTCGTAAATTTGGATATTATTCAACACACGGTGTATGTTTACCACGAATATTTCCCAATTATAATGACGCAACATGGGCATATTCTCTCATCATCATTCTAATCAACATCGGAGCTTTCATTTATATATTGGGTGGTTACATCACGATATTCAAGTAAGTGTTTTACAAACCTTTGTTGTCGCCTACATTGATTTATAACCTAGCGCCCTGGGAAGAATTTGAGTCAGCGTAGGGTATTCCAAACCAGGTAAGAATGTACACAACAACTGGACTCAACAACTTTCATTTCAGACGGTCACACCTAAAACATCGGGAAATTGGACAAAATTGAAGCAAAAGCTTTTCCAGACTCTAAATATCAACTTTCATTTCAGAATTGCAACAAAGAAAACAGTTCATAAAACTGATAACCCTACTCGTGAAGTCAAACTACAAAGAAAAGTTACTGCGATTGTGATCACTGATTTCTGTTGCTGGATACCAGTTGCTTTAATGGGATTTCTACAGATATCAGGTTAATATTGTTTGGCTGTTCATTATCAGTTGTGAAATTTCATTAATTAAGTTATACAGTTGAGATTCCTTTATCCGAAATTCCAAAATCCGATAGAAAATTTAATTGATATTTAAAGGAACATTCTGTCAGTTAAACTCGGGGTAACCACATATTAAGACCACTATTCTTCAGCACTAATTTATCTTATTTGACCGGAATTCTCTATAATACTTAAACAGGCGTGGACATCTCTAACGAACTTTATGTTCCTGTTGGCACTATCCTAATTCCTATCAACAGCGCTTTGAATCCATTCCTTTACTCTGATGCTCCTGAATGGATCTGGAATAAGTTGCAGCTAGTTCGCCAATGGCTTTCTTCAAGAACTACTACATGTTGCAATCAGTTAATCGTCAGGATGAGAAGAAGCAGAACGAAAGACCAAAGTCCAACAATGAACGAAGGACGTATGGAAATATCAGGTAATATAAGGTTGTGCGACATTGTTATAATATAGAAACCTAAATCTGTAAACTAACTAAAGTTGAATACATTTTCAGAAGCATTATATGATATAAGATATATTTTGAAATAAGAAAAATTTATTCCTAATACATAAGCTTTCAATCACCATAATGTATAACAATTCTATCAATAGCTGTGTTAGAAACAAACGAACAAACAAAAGAACGAGTAGAAACGAACGAACAACAACTACCCTTAACCAACCAACACGACGAGACTATCTTTGACAACTAAAGAACTTCAAGCCACTAACGAAGAGAATATGGAAAACTTACAGACAGCATCATTGTGAAATAGGGGGCAAGCTTCAAGGTCAAGCTTTACTCAAGTTACCATTCAATTCAGCTTATCTTATCTAGGCAGATTATTAACACAAAACTTTATTTATAACCTATAACCCCCCTAATCGGGCCCGCGCATAAGAGGCCCCTCTCTCTTACATGACAGTATATTACAACATGGAATGACAATTATGTAAATATACGTGTAACAGCTTTTGAATAGATGGAATTGTGAAATTTAATGTGAACCTGAACTCTCGAAAAAATGTTTCCCGTTGAGCCCAGCACCTCCTGAGACCAGTTCCCCCATCTATGAGTGATATATACGATGTTTGAACTTTTAACGAACATTTCTTTACATGCTACGTTGTGCATTCACGGTTGAACCGATTTGAAACGAATTTAGTTTGCTGACTGAGGGGATACGCAGGGGTACCGCGTGTTACAGGGGGAAAGATTATAATTTTTGAACAAATCGTCAGAATATCAATTGATCCGAGCCATTAAATTACTATGGAAGGCAATTTGTTATATATTTGTTATTGTATTCAGTGTATAGTGTTTTAACGTATTCTTCAATTTTCGCATAACTGCATTGATTTAAAGCCTTATAACTTTTGAATAAAGAGGGGTTCTGTGACGTCAAAAAGTTTGAAAAGCACAGTTGTAGATCATAGCTGGTATTTGGAATAGGGTACTGGCAACGCCAGGGTAACTGCAGCGATGGTTGTGACCTTTAATGAGGGTATAGTAACCTCTTGTGATCAGCATCATTCCGCAAATGACTCTAATAAGTCTCAAAGATCTCAACTGAAGTTCCCTAATAGCACCTAGAGAGCTTTTTTTCAATGGAAGGAACCTATTTTAATTTTCCATAGTCAGTGTGTACTGCATACACGGTCTTTGGTGAATGAAACTACAGATTTCGTGAAATCCTCGTTTTGGTGATTCCTAAAATTTCATGGTTGAGTTTGGGTTAATCCATGACGGGTTTTCATGATCGACATTTTCGGGAATTTCACGAAAGGGGGGCGTTATTGGGGTCACTAGGTGTTTACATTTACATAAATATCTCCATCTTTGGCAAGAAATAAAATTACTACTGTAGGCTTATCAATCTCTATACTAGGTCGAGAAATCATTCAGCGTAGTAAAAAAAACTGCTAATCAAGTTGCAAAGTAGATTACAGATATAGATAGGGGAGATTCAAGGTTCTTTTTGTCAAATATTGAATTTAATTTAAATTTATTGAGCTCGCAAATAGGTTCAACTGTGGATAACCCAATTGACAGACAATAAACATGGAAGAAGCAAAACGAGTAACTCCTTGAAATGTGTTTTTGTTACATACGGACTCCGAGACTATGCAAGGGCAGGGGCGTCTAACTCCTGAGAGGTAAGCTACCTCTGCATACCTGTTTATTACAGACTCTTACATCCAAAAACGTAAACTAGTCATTAACCTAACAACGATACGGAACGGTATTTTTAGTTAATTCAGCGACATTGTTATACGTTACGTTGCACTGAAAATAACTGAAATAATTAATAGCGTCGAAGCATTTGAACTCGGAACGCGATTTCTCCGAAATTTAGAGTTCGAAGTTTGAAGCGTTCGAACTACGAGACACCACTGTATTACCTAATACTCCTGTCACACTTATGTCTTGTATCGGTTAACAGAACATTTTCACACTATTCTTGCTCTGGCGATGTGAAATTAAAATTGTCAAAATAATATGTTTTACAGTTTCAAACTGCTACGATTGTTCTACAAGAAAATATTACAAAATAAACTAACAACCGTTCAATTCGAACCAATTCGAATGCTCGTAAAAAGATGTCTCCCGAGAACTTTTTGCAACTCCAGAAATCATTGTCTGTGAGTTATTTATTCTCTTAGACTTTTCTTTATATCCTCATTTAAACCCAACAAGGACTTTATAGTTAGTCCAGTGGTTCTCAACCTTTTTCTGATATTTGCTTTGGCTGGCGCCCCCAAAGCATATACTATACTGACAAAATTGACAATATTTTACAAACAGAACCTCGAGTCTCACATATCTGTGAACTACAACAGTTAATGGTCAAGGTAAATGCTTTTCTGATCTATGCTAATACTACTGCTTATTGTTAGTCACATTACTTATTATGAATAAATATCTATAACCGTAATGTAGCGTGTTGATTGTTCATCCTACAGTACAATGTACAGTACTATTTTACTAACTGCGTACGAATCCCAATCGAGTAAGGCAGCGATTGATTTCGGCAATAAGGACAGTTCTGGTATTTCGTTGATTTTTTAAATAAAAATCTGGCAGCTATCTTGCTGCACTGTTCGAAAAAAAGGATTTGACTTCAACGTGAACGTAATAAAGTTAGAATAATAAATTATATGTCATTAAAAAAACTAACTGTTTATCCCAAGTCTTCATGACGTATCTGATATAAGGTTTTCACTTAAAGGATTTCTCCAAGTATACAAAACAATACCAACTAACTAACTAACGCTAGGTATTTAACTAGGATTGCATTGAAAAAGTCAATAAGATTTATGAAATTACATATATATATATATATATAGATATAATGCTGAATTTTGATTTTGATATATGAAAGGGAAGTATTTTCATTTGTTCTCCCATAGAAAAGTCGTATCAAGCGATCATGCGCATTCTTTAACGTTTTTTATAAATATAGATACAGATTTATCAATTTCTATAGAGAATAAATAGCACGAACAAAGCCCAGATTTAAACTGAACAAAATATGAACAGTTCCAACAATCATCCTTGGATTTAATCGCTATTAAACGAATAAACCTGTACTGTGATGTAAATGAAAATATCAGCTTTCCTGTTATGTTAGACATTGCTGAATAGTTCAATAAAACACTGGTGAAAGTATGACTCATATTTACCATACTCTTGCTATCACTTGGTACTCTCTTCATTTGCTTTGCTAGCAGAGGTTTACAACCCCCCCCCCCC
>QXVX01002321.1:0-10568 GCA_013436065.1 Halocynthia aurantium | reverse complement strand
AAATTTGTCTAATTCAAAATTTCTGCGTTTTGCCTACAGGGGTTTACACCCCCCCCCCCCCCCCCCCCCTAGAATCCTCTAATGCTCTAGAATCTAGATTCTAGAATCTCGAACCTTCAAATATTTAATAATTTAAGTTTCAGTATTATCCACTAGGTTCTATCAATAGCATTTATGTACTACCGTATTTCCCGCAAATTTATTTAAATATTTTTTTTTTCGGATTTTATCTCCATACAGTGTTAACTAACATTACACCATAGTAATAATTACAATATAGTTAAAAACGAAGTAGAAGGAATCAATCAGGAAGTAGAATTTCAAGAGTGCAATGTAATTACTTTCGGTAGTTCGGTAGTTCATGATTGAATTCTTGTTCTGGGACTAAGCAGTTTATAGAGTTAGAATGTTAGATGATAGATAATATTTTTGTATTCAATTTATTTTAGTTCAGGACATCCGTGCTCTGTGCTTCTTCATTCAGTATGAAATAGAAGGCTCAGTAGCGGAGGTGAATTTAATCGGAGTCAAGTGTAGATCCTGAATAGATAATAATTTAAAGCGGAATAATAAAAATATATGCAGTTTTTCTTAGAGATTGGTAATACCTCCTTTGATGTGAATTTACAGGTCAGAATTGTATTTTTTAATTCCTATTTAGTCAAGCAATAATGAATGTTAACATGGTGAATCTAAAAATATAGTACTTTTGACTGTAGTCTATCCATATAGTGTATGATGATTCATCATGCATGTTATAGGTTTGGATGTTTTTTACTGTAACCACGTGGAATTGCACTAATGTACGATCTTTTCGGCGCGGTAAAGACGAAAAATAATTTCATAGATTCGGATTGGAATATATACTTCATAAGAATATGTATTTCTCTATATAACTTTTTGCCACTTTATCTTGGTTATAAGTTCATTGCTATGCTTTTGCTGATATGCAGTCCAATCAGAATACGATTTATTGAACAAAACGTCTTGTGTATTGAAGTATTTAGTTGTAATAAAATAAGCTTTGGCTTAATTTTATCAAAAAAGCTTGGACCTAATATCCCTGTTCAATAAACCCTATTATGAATTGCCTATATTTATTTCCATAAATATATTTCCCTCGTCTTGGCCTACTTTTGAAACCGAATAAAATCTGAATTATCGTAAGTTGAACGGTCGTGAACCAAGAACCATAGGTATATCTCGATTATACATTGACTTGGCCTTTTACAGTATTAAATGTAGTGACTGAAATGACAGGGCGACTATGGATCACTATGTATAGGTAAATGGTGATATGAAATAATAAAGAAAACAAGTCATCGACTTCTATCTCCGTATGTGAAGAATAGGAAAAGCGGTTACAATATTTTCTTATAAAATACTAGCTAGTATCGTAAACACTGTTAATATAAGTTGGTAAGAGATATAGTAATTTAATAAACTATATGTATTGTGAGTAAATTCTTCATTTGCAATAACTTGGGTTTACATTATGTTGGTTGAATAACATTTGAGTAATACCATTATTGACAAAACAAGTAACTAATCGGTGTTTATAATATCCGCTAGATGGCACACTAGCAATTGATAACAGTTATGTGCTATTGTGCTTTGCATATACACACCATAACGTATATAATATTTCTTTTATGTATTCATTTTCTCGTAACATTGTTTAATATTGGAGTATTTGATTGTATTAAGGTAAGTTTCTGAGCTACGGCTCAGTTTTTTTTAAATGGAATTAAGGAACAAGCGATTCGAAATTCGCAGGTTGTTGTGATAATTGTTGTTATTAGCAAGTATTCTAGAACGAAGAGATACAGATACAGGATAACCGGTTATAGGAAATTTTCATTTCAGTAATAATACATAAATAATGTTAAAATAACAGAAATAATAATTTGAAACGTTTAAATATTTTAAATTTTAATAATATCCACTAGGTTGTATCAACGTAGAGTAGTAGCATTTATGTACTAACGTACTTTCCGCATAACCTTCAAATTCATAAAGATATTTTATCTGATATATTATTCCTGTACATATAGTTTAGTAAGTTAGTAAAAATTCACTGAACTGTACTAATGCTTTATAAGGCGGAACGAGGTGATGAGTTCAGTCAACATTGTGAAATAGGAGTTATCTAAATTCATTTATCCCAGTTGATTATCGTTAAAAATTTATTCGAAGATATTTCACTCGGATGTTACCTCTATACAGCGTTCTATAACATTTCACCGTAGCAATAATTACCAAGTACGTAATCACACAGTAGAAGGAAGTAGAAGATGAGTTTAATCGGAGTTAATGCAGTGTAGATTCTGAATAGATAACAATTTAAAACAGAATACTAATAATATATACAATTGTTCTTTCTTGTTGTTTTTAATTGCTATGTAGACAAGCAAGTGGTTTATTTCGTCATAAATGCCGTGCCGTGCAGTACTTGTATGTTTAAGCGCTAAAAGTTTAAAAAAATTGAATAGCCGGTCGAGTGATTGTGGGAAAGGTTAATAAGGTAAATAAGAGTATGTGAATGATTTATAATGGTTCAAAATACGGGGGGGGGGGGGGGGATAATTAAATAAATATGTGGTTTCTACTTTACGGATTTCCACCTATCGCGGGGATTACGTTTCAGAGCCTCCCGAAGGATTACTGTAAGAGATTACTGTATATCGTTAATGCGAACCTGTGTGTTAGTTGCCCATGGAGGAATAGTCACCATGGAGTCCCGACCGTCGAAGACGAAGAAGTTTCTCCCACCGCAGAAAACGTTACGGTACTTCTGTGGTTGCAGATACTACACCATGACCACGACTTGGTGAAACAAAGATATGGTACTGAGCTGCTTCTCGCACACTCGCGTCCATTAAACCTGGGATTTCCCAGGCGTTGGACTCAATGTCGGAAAAGGCCCAGTCAATTAACGACATCCGTGTCCTGCGTTCTACTTCCTCATTCAGACCAAACAGTTCCCGGCCCAGGATGAAACCTTCCAACAAACCCTGTTCGTAAATTTTGCCCGTTGTGCATGACTGCTCAGCGCAAACAAACATCCCATTTCTTGAGCAGCTGCCCTAACTTGCCGGGACAGGACCGTCTATATTTTTCGAGATTCCGGGGTGTGAACGTCGATACAGAGGTTGGACTCGACACCACTGCCTCTGCGACCCCATTATACGTTACATTCTATAATTACTGTATGTCTTTAGGCAGATAGGCACCAATTTGGCTTGCTGCCAACTGTTGATTGAAAAACACTACAATAATGTACACCTTTGAGCCAGATCTTAGGTAAGCTTTAGCCAGAAGCTAAGTAAGGTTTAAGCCAGATCTTAAGGTTTTAATACTTTATTACACAGCGATTTTAAAAAAATTACTTCAACGAATCTCAATCTTTCTATCATGTTATCATTTTTCTTTGATGAATAAAATGCATCTAGTGCACTAAATATAAAAGTTTACATTTTTATGCATGGATCCGAATCATGAATAAAATTGCTATCATTATATACGCTATGCTCTATAATTGTTATATGTCCTTCAAAATAGGCAGAAAAAAAAACTGCCGAAGATTTACAGTACAGTAACTATAATTCTTGATGCCCCTTAGCTATTTCTACAATGCTAAATGTTATGGTCGGTACTTTGTTAAAGGATCCTGATAGGCAGGCAATGTTATTATATTTCATGTGATCTCTGTGACGTGTAAACAAGTTGCTCCTCCATTCTTCCTACATAAGACACAGAACTTTGACATGTGGAATGCATATGTACGTTTTTCTGATGATAGCAAATTAGATTTAAAGAAACTGTACTAGTGGAATGATACCTTCGAAGTAGGTGAGGAGAGATTTCGCACGGACAGATTTTTTAGCGGTAAATTCAACGGCGGTTCCCATTTGTATGGCGATTGGTTACTGAATTCAATTACGATCGCAGCTCTGGATGGTCGCTGCAATGAAGGATATATCGGACAAGCTGAATACTGCCGAGCTGAAATTGCCTCTACTACTCGCTGAGGGATAGTTGGGAAATTTTATTTGGAAACTCTATAATAGGAAACACAGTTCGCTAGCACACAGTTTAGAAAGGCTATGCTATGTCAATTATGCCCGGAATAATAAATAATTAACTAGAATTGTACGCAATTATGCAGAACTCCCGTTGTTGTCAATTGTAAAGTTGTTACATTATCACTGTTACGGCTGAAATTACATTCGCACTGATTTAGTAGCCCGTGCGATGACGTATTTATTGATTTGCTTGATTGGTTCTGACTGGACCCGACGTCATCACTTTGGGTGCTATATACTATGTCCAATCTTACGTAGAGGTCATTCTGTGTGTTGTCTCGTGTGGACCGAACCTTTCTCAACTCTAGTTTAGTTGTTATACTTTGGTGCATTTATCTCGTTATCTTTATCGTATTATTAATTGTATTTCAGTGTAACGATAAACTATTTAATCACGCTAACCACGCAAACACGTTACAATAGCTAGCTGTCGGCTATATCACTCTATTCACCGTATCAGCTTTACAAGCGAGTACGGCTATTCCGATATACCCCGTTATATCTCGATATCACTCGAAGGTGATAACTGATAAGGCTTCTGCATTTCCGGTATCTGCTTCCCAAGCACATACAAATAAAGAACTAGCAGCGTGCATTGATAATACACTTGATACTCCGTAAAGATTTACGAGTCCAATCGGAGAATACATAGATCCTACAATCACCATTAGCATCACCGTGCTTAGTTCACATCAATGCAGTGTATCTATCATCTACATTCTAACTTGCTTGTGAGTTGCAGCAAACTATATATGTGCTACACACAGATACATGGCAATAACATGAGCTGAATTTTTAAGTCAACTTCAGTCTCATCAGCACATGAAGGTCTGTTACATAATAAAGACTCATCATCTCCATATTCGCCTTCGGCCCAGCATTATTCAGTCCTTTTTCAATGATTTCATTCTGTACATTATAGTGCGTTAGTCATAGTGAGTATTAGTACATAGTCGCTATGGTGCGTGCGCCATCTTAAGTGGAATTTAAGTCTATTTTGTCCCCAGTGTGTCCTGACCGCAGTTTTCTTTGTTCATACAATATTCTGGATCTGGCGTTTGTGTAACCCGCCTTTCTTTATTAAAGTATATGTTGATGGAAATTTGTAGGAGTTAAATCCACAGAAACAAAGCAGTCAAATTACTTGGACCCTGAAATAATATTTGTATTGGGTATATGCAAATAAAAAATTCATACCGATCAAATATGAGAAGTAGAGGTAGATAACATTCACAGAGATATACATTAGCCAGCAACAAATTATAAGTAACCCTACCTTCTCAGATTTAAAAGTTGAACAATAATTTAATATTTCAAGCGCAATCCATTACACCATGGCGGAGTACCCTCGTGGACGTAGTTTGTAGCGAAGATTTATTGTAGAGATTTCATATTAGTTATGTAAAATTTCAGTAATAGATTGTAACACCGAAAAAATGTAGAGGTAGCTGGCATTCACACAGTCAACCCCTACCGATTTTCCCGGAATTTAAACATCAGTTGAATCCCAGAATATAAAAAATCTCAAATATCGATCCCGCATCTGGCTGTGTTCAGTATGAAGGATTTACAGAGAGTGAGGGCATCGACATTTCCAGGTAAATTGCCCCAGACGTTCTCGGGGCCCTGATCAAAGTGAAGGAAAATGAAGTTTCCAGATTGTAATTTTAACTGCTACAGCAACATTATTTAGCCCCTTGGACGTAAAGCAACGCAGCCGAGTTTTCTATGTCCATGCATTATTCTGGTATGCTTCTGGACCTTCGTGCGAAATTTCGTAAATATCTCTGGCGTTTAGCAGTACGTTTTAAGGTCTATCAGTTCTCGATGAATGTAAGGATTTTATCCCCTCTTGGGATCGAGAATTCCAGGTAAATTGCATAAGACGTGCTGGGGCCCTGAACAAAGTAAAAGAAAATGATGTTCCCAAATTCTTATTTTCACCGCTAGAGCAATTTTAATAAGGATTTTATCTCCTATCGGCCCATATTTTTTTGCTCATGCATTATCCTGAGATTCAACTGGCGTTCATGCGAGCAAATCCTCTTTAGAAGAGGATGAGTTTCTTACTCTTTCCACTAAGTAAGTTTCCACAAGTAAGACAATTGTTACGTCATAAAGCATATTTCTAGGCTGACGAGTCTCCAATATATCAAATTTGCGATGTAACAAAGAGCAATTTTGAAATTAATCAAAAAACTGATCCGGGGTTGCGATGGGGACCCATATTCGGAAAAATTGCAAATTTTCGGAGCGCTCAGTCAAGAACTTTCGGAGTTATGGACACACGAACATCCGACACACACACAGTTTCTCTTTTATTTGTGAGATGTGAACCAGAACGATGCGTTTTCAAGAAAATCCTGTGATCTTTGTCATGCAAAATAACAATCAGGAACATGATCACTTTGCTCTCGCCATATCACTGGAACCCCAAATGGCATTTACTTCCGTTTTTCATCAAGTCAAAACAAAAGACTTGAGACCTGTCTTGATCTCCCCCTTGACATCCAGAATAGTGTTGGTAAGCAAACTGTATGTATGAATTTTCAATGGATTTTCAGAGGGATCACACTACTAGAATTGCCATATAAAATATTTTTAATGTTTAGATTTTGTCAGTCATTTATCGTATTTGAAAAAATATATATTTTGAGCTTATATTTTATTCCCCCCATGTTCATTTCAGATGCTACTTTTAGTGAAAACCTATAAACCTATGCTTATCACCCTTGAGGTTGAGGCTTCGGACACTGTTGAGAATGTCAAGGAAAGAATCTGCGTCAAAGCCGGATTTCTTCCAGACGAACAACGTCTCATCTTTGCTGGCAGACAGCTTGAAAAAGGCCACACTCTAAGCTACTACAACATCCGGGAGGATAGCACCATGCACCTTGTTTTGCGTTTGCGTGGCGGTCACGAGTCAAATTAACATTCGTAGTTTTTTTGTGAATCCATGAAGATCTAGGTGTTCTTAATATGTTAAGCAAAATTAAGACTGTCTCAATCATTATGGCAAGAATTTCTTTGTTTTCAGCAATTTTCAGCTTTAAATTAAGTTACTTATGAGACAACTGCAACAGTAATTACATCTGACTACCTCTCACTGAAGCTAAAATTGAAAGTGTAGAACCCCGGTTGGCGACCATCTCGATAACGAAAACGTTGTACTTGTATCTCGAAAACGTGATATTTGTCTTTGTTGTTATCGATGAACAATATGCAACTAATACCCCGATTGTGGCCAAAATTCAGTTCTTCGCCTATTTGCAGAGAAAGATCCAGATTCTAGGTTCTAGACTCAGAGGGCAAACGAACATCTAAACACACACTTCGGTATGGTAAGAAAAAAATGTAAGCCGCCCAAAATGACGAAAAAAACAACGATAAAAGCCGCGGCTTACAATCGAATAAATACGGCATGCAATGAAATATGATAGTGTCGATAGTACGTACGCTCATTCGATATTGTAACGACATATGATAAAAAGGAACTTGTAAATAGCGACCCGCTCGCGTAAATAAGATATCTCGGCCACCTAGCAAAGTGGAAAACTGAGAAACATCGATCCAAGACTTTTTTAAACAAATGTAGCCACGCGACCGACCCGCTAACACGATTCACTGCGGTCCCGCGGATGGTCGGGTTATCGGGGTTCCACTGTATATTTTTTGTTCTACGAATTTTGAAATTTTTATTGCAGGATGTTGCTGGACCATAAGTTTTCAACCTAGTTGTCGCGACCCCCATTGGGGTCAATGGTTGAAATCCACTAGACACTTAAAATTATTAAATATTTTGTTCTCTATCGCCAATAAAATCGGAGTAATTAGAACTGTAAGTGGAGTTCTATTGCAATCTTTACCGAAAGAAATTCGAGATGAAGAGTAAACGTTTCAATAATTCACTGCTGCGGGAGTCAGACAGTACATGAGAGAACAAGTCGTGCGTAGCGTGTTGCAGAGAAGGTCGAATTTTCTCCAATATTGTTCACTCTTACGTCAAACATTAGAAACTTAAGGTGTGTGGTATACAGTACAAGGTATAGCTTAAAGAAAACAGCCTAATTAGACCTTAATTTCAGGATTTTAAAGTACACCCATCTCCATGAGTTTTGTTTTATACGGTACAAGGTATAGCTTAGAAAAGGAACAGCCTTAATCAAACGATTTTATGTGTTTCGTACATTTTCCATTTTCGTTATTGACTATCCGTAAATAATTAATGGAATTAACAGTAAAAAACGGGAGTATCGAAGAAATGTTGTACAGTACTCGCTTATACGTGACGCATGTGACGTAGTAAAAATCGAATGGATATTGGACGACTTCACAGTGATCACGAGCATTTGCGAGCTATAGGTAGCCTAAGTCGCACAAACATATACTGTATATCGTAATTAATACTGTGGTGGAATGTTGGCAAACGATGTATATAAGTGAAATCGAATCAACGTATCTCTGAAAACGTTTCCAACGGAAATCAACTAGGGTGAATGATTTTAGATGGCTCCTCTTTCACAGTGTTAACTGACCCCCTCGTTCCGCCTCATTAGGCACCCGTATAGAGTAGGGAATCTTTACCAACTTACAAAACTATATGTATAGGAATAACATACCAGATAAATATGTTTAGGTATTTGAAGGTTATGCGGGGAGTACGTTAGTACATAAAAGCTATTACTCATTCATACAACCTAGTGTATATTATTAAAACTCAAATTATTTGAACATTCTTAAATATATATTTTTTTATTTAATTTATTAACTTTATTCAGAAATAATTGTTACTGGAGTAAATGTCTTCTAAAACTGGTTATCCTGTATCTGTATGTACACTCTTCGTTCCAGAATACGTGCTAATAACAACAATTATCACTGGTTTTCCGTTAACTACCTGCGAAATCTGAATATTAAACCCCGGTTGGATATTTTATCACATAGTTTGCTCTCTACATCAATTCAATAAAAATGAGCCATAGCTCAGAAACTTACCTTAATACAACCAAATACTTCAATACAAAATAAGACTACGTAAAAATTAATATATGACAAAATAATTTTATAGCCTATGGTGCCTACATGAAATTCACAATCGTACATACATGTTGTTACTTGTTAGAGCCCTCTAGCGCTAGCCGTTATAAACTATGTCTAGTTACATGATTTGCTTTTACTGGTAATACTAAAAAAGTTAAAATAGTTAATATAGTATATTCAAACAACTGTAATTACAGAATTTATTCATAATAGTGTTATTATAATAACTATTTTTATTAACAATTTACATTAACAGTGTTAGTAACATTGACTAGCTACTGATATTCCTTCACATTTTGTTTAATGCTAGCCTGATTGAACTACATGTCAGCAATACCACGATTATATTCTAATAAAGTATAGAAATGAACTTTTAACTATTAACTTGTAATTATTACTGGTATGAACTGTAATCTAACGCTGTAAAGAGGTGAAATCTAATCGAAGTATCTTTGAAAGGTTCCCAACGGAAATCAACTAGAATGAATGATTTTAGATAACTCCTCTTTCAAAATGTTTCCTGAACTTGTCTCCTCGTTCTTCTTCATTAGGCATTAGTACAATTTATTGAATTTTACCATCTAACTAAACTATATGTACAGAAATGATATCCAGATAAAATATCTTCAAGCATTCGAAGGTAATACAGAAAGTACATAAATGCTAATACTTATTGATAAAATCTAGTGGATATTATTAAAACTTGAATATTTCAAACGTTTCAAAATGATATTTCTGTTAAATAATTTTTTAACATTATATAATAAGCATTATAACTACGACATAATAAAAACATCGAAATTTTATTTCAGGTTCGAAATTTTAACAAATTTCTTGCTCCTTGAATTATTTTAATAAATTGAGCCATAGCTCAGAAACTTACCTTAATATAACCAAATATCAATACCGCTTAATAATTAGTGAAAATATATATCTAAAACAAATATTTTATACCTCATGGTGCCTATACGCAAAATACATTCGTTAATAGATGTTATAATTTGCTTGGGCCGTCTAGCGGATTTTATAAACCCTTTCTATTGACTTGTGTTGTATTTAATGGTAATACGCAAGTGTTATTATTCAACATACGGAGAACTGTATTGTGAAAAATACAAAACTCGCCTGGGGTTTGGGACCTGGGACCTGGGACCTCGCGCACATGAAGCGAGAATCATACGCCTAGAGTAGGGGTCACAACAAAACTACGGCCCGCCAAGCAGTTTACTTCGGCCCACAAGGAGGTGATGTTTCCTTTCAAAATGTCAAAGGGAGATTTGAATATTTGGTTTGCATCCATCTATGAAGTCTGTGTAGTTACTTCTCGTGTTTCATTGCATGTAAGAGTTAGGTTTGTGACAAAATTCCAGATATTTGATTTGGAGTTCAAATGATGCTTATACGTTCAATCATCTAGCGTAGTGAAAAAATGCACTTCCTGTG
>QXVX01002320.1:0-18615 GCA_013436065.1 Halocynthia aurantium | reverse complement strand
AATGTTTTCGAATCGAAGGTTGGGGTAAGGAGTGTGTTTTGATTATTTACCAAGAATGCTGGTAAGTGAATTTCAAGTTCATATTACATAGCCGTATTTATATAGGCAATCAAAAAAGTAACCGCTAGACGGTGCTCTAGAGCAGGGTCTCCGAACTTTTTTTATAGCCGCATTAAGAATTATTTCAGGTTCGCAGGCCAACGAAAGAAAGCAACACAATTGCTACTCACTGCACAGCCTCAAATGACACTAGAATCTCTCTTAATTACGTCACAAACCTTACTCTTACATGCAATGAAACACTAGAAGTAAGTAAGTAAGTAAGAAGCATGGGTGGATGCGACCCAAATATTCAAATCTCCTTAAGACATTTTTAAAGATTACATCACCTCCTTGTGGGCCGGATGAAACTGCTTGGCGGGCCGTACTTTGGAGACCCCGGCTCTATAATATACCCACCTGCATGTACAAGTCGTCTCGGTATCATATACACGGAAGTTACCACTGTTTCCACTAACGCAAAATATTACATGCAATCATTCATGATATAATCCATGCTAAATTATAAAAAATCTAAATGCTTCGTTACAGGTTATGAACAGGGTTAATTCTTACATCGAAGAAAAGCTGGTGAATAAAAAATGGTTGGCATTATGGAGAGCCAAATACGACAACAATTTGCCGGCTATCGCTTCTTTCAATATTCTTGTTGAGGTTGGATATTTCATTGGTTTATTCTGGGAAGTTTTTATCGCTTCTTATGATTGAAATTCTTTAAGGTTATCTACAGTATATATATAATAGGGAATGTGTGTCTGTGTTTTCTCCAATACCAGGTTTCTCTGCTAGTATTATTTAAAGCTATTGAATAAGATGAAAATTTGAAACATTACATACATTCCACAAATAGTTTTTCATACTGTTACCTTCCCTTCCTACAAAAGGGAGCGGTACTAGTGTAGTAGTGTGGTCCCTCAAAACCTAGTTTAAAAGTGTGGTTTCTGTCCCCATACGATATGATATATATGCTCGGGATCGCACTACTAAGCTACAAGCGAGAAAGATCCTCACATGTTCATGTCTTCCTGCATTCTAAAGGTCGATGATGTCTTTGGAGATCAAGCTCACGTCACCGTGTTTGAACCGGCTCTTGGAAGTGCTTCTGATATCCCTCCTCAAGTCATTGAAGCTCAGTTGGAAGAAATGGATAACATTGTGGATCTTGTAGAACTCTATCCTATTGCTTTAGAAGATGAGGATCATGAAAATGGAGAAGAGAGGCAGAAGAGCGCCACAGAGAAAATGTATCTGGAGGAAGCGAAAGAAATCGCTGTGGTTCTTGATAATATCAGGTATAAAAGTTATAATTGTTTAAATAGAGATAGTGTTGACCAGTGCCGGTTCGAGAGTTATTGCACTTGTAGTGCCCCTACCTTCCCTGCTAGTGTCGCGTTATCGGCTTAATGGAGTGCAAGGTTATTCAGAGCAATGATGGGCAACCTTTTTGTGAATATGGACTATAGTTTTTTTCCAGAAATCTCTTTGGACTTTTGGTAGCTGTAATTATTACTTCAGAAAACCCAAATGTGTATATGTAATAAGTTTCATGGGTATGCATGGACCACTGAAAGATATCTGTGGACCACGTAGCGCTCTTCTAGTTTATAGACTACAGCACGTGTAAGAAAGCCCATGACAGTATTATTCATCTTGGCCCCCTGGATTCCTGAGCTTCAACCTGCCAAGCAAACTGGTGTTGATAGACCTTTATGATATCCTGTAAATAAATAATTATTTTGTGTAGGTTCTTTTCCAAATATATTCGAAGGGACTGGGACGATGAAGATGAAGGAGATCAAGCTTTTGATGGTTACCTTCGTGCACGTCTGCAGTTGCATTTCGATTTAATCAGCGGATGCTTGCCAGCACCGCTCGTTGAACGATACAATCGCACACTGACCAAGTATATTGTGAGAAGGAAGGAACTTTTGGATTATCAGGTACTTTTTCAGAGCCTAAATTCCATTCTGAATCCAAACTTTTCATGCATGTGAAGGTAGTCCTGTAGCTGCTCTGATTTTCTTCAGATGCAATCCGTTAAGAGAACACATTGTGTGTCCTCGGATTATTACTGGCAATCTGTTTTAATATACCACTTGGTGAATTTCATGTAGCACACGTTCGACGGAATGCCAAGCAGTGCTTTCATTAAGTTAGTCACCGTGTACGTGCGAGCAAGCAGCTTGGCGTCGACCAGCCAGCTGACTGAGCCAATGGATAAGAGGAATAATGAAAGATTAAATGAATTTTGAAAAATAGTTGAATGAATTACAATATTTCATATGTATTTTATATCAGATTCATTCTATTTCATCCGACACGTAATTTTACCAGGAATAATCAACCGTGTTGATCGAGAGATTACTGTACTTACGCATACACCAACCTACACAGATCACAAACACTGATCGATATCCATATAAAATTTACAACTGCATTTGTTGGACATTTTGCTTTTACTGATCTAATACCAAAGTTTTGTGCTTCGCTTTCACTGTACAATCTGTACTGATTTCTGCCCCGCTCGTAGGCCTGCGTAAGTTGTTGATATGCATTCCTTTTTATTCGGGGAGCTGTTTGTTTGAGCCAAAGTAATGACGTTCATGTTGGATCTGTCCATACTTCACTAGATTTTACAACGATCCAGCGAAAACATTTCGTGGATTTATTTCGAGTAGAAAATACTTGTGCATGACTGTATTAAATCATGAAATCCTTGTTGCTAATGAAGCTATTCGTCTAAAATAAGGCCAGAATACAAGTGGAGGGAGAGCCAAGTAATTCAGAAGCTGTTGAATGTTGGAGAAAATATTATGAAGTTCTAATGCTGAGCGGACTTTTACAAATATGGGAGACCCTGCAGCTTAAGTAGGTCTTATTTTTTCTGTTCTTTTCTGTTTCCCTCAAAAAATTTCCACCTCTGGTTCTCAGGGCAGAAGGTCCTTGCTTTCCGAGAGTCCTCAGGAGAACTAAAGGGAAAAGAAAGAACGGAACGACTGTCACTCACATCGTCACTGAGATTCTTACACCTGCCATGCTTAAAAGTTTTTCGGATGACGCCGCCATATTGTTAGTTTAGCTTAGCGTTTTCTCCAATAACAGAAGTTTGTATTAACTATCGAATTATATTTGTTAACAGGCAAAGCAAAACACCACTTTGTGCTTTCCAGCAATGCTATGAAGGGGACACAATTATTTTGTATCCAGGAATTCATTCTGGTGAAGGCTTTCATGAACTTACGGAGTCTGTTACCATCAAAGGTGTGTATTAGAAAGCTGATACGTGCAAGACGTCAGTAGGTTATTTACTGGCCGGTGGTTGATTTATTACGCTTTTCCTGTCATTACTCTCTGATGCTGATTCACTTGGCAAAATTGAAATGGCTCAAACTTTGTTGTGGGTGATGAATAAAACTTAGAATTTGGCTACTGCTAGTTAGAATTTACCAAGCAAAATCTATTATTTTATGAATTGTTTGAAAAACATCTGCAGGTTGACAAATTTCATGCAGTTATATACAACTATATGGAATTATTGCTGTATTTTTCCATGTGCAATAAATAATTCATTCATGTAAACACAGGATTGGGTGACAAAAAAGACATTATCGTAGAAGCCGTACCCTGTGAAGATCTCTTCGTTAACGTCAGTGGAGCTAGCGTTACTTTGGAGAACATTACTTTTGTTCAGGTACTGTACTCCCTATTAATTTCAATAAAGTTATAAGTTTGTAATGAACCTTCCCAATAATTTTTTTCACAAGGCTGACAACACCGAAGGTGTGCTCAGAGTCGAAAGCGGAAATGCCACTGTCAGGGATTGCGTCTTCAACTGCGACGGGTCCGGTATCACGGTCCGTGAAGGTGCCCAGCTCACTTTACAGAAGTGTGTCATAACAGGAACCAGGGTACCGAAAGCACAAGTTTTAAACTTGATTCTTATGACATGAGTTTTGTCGACATTGATTACAATGAATTGTTATATTTGTTCCACCAGGGCACCGCTGTTGAATTAATGCCTGGCTGCACAGCCATATTAGAGGACAATGATATAATTCACAAAGCAGGAATGGAATTGGGCTCTGAATTCTCATCTGAGGAAGAACTTGATTCTCAAATACCGAAAAACAAAGGAGCTATCCATCTGCATGTACATGCAAATAACAACTAGTTTCTACATAATTTAAAATTCAGTTATTCAGAAATGTTATGCCCTGCGTTTCAGGTTGTTGATCCTCCGAAGGTAAAAATGCAAAACAATCGTATCAAGTGTGACGGAGGGTACGGCGTAACGATAGGAAGGAAGCAATACACATCGATGGAAACAAAACCTTTGGTTGCTGAGGCTTCTCAAAAGGAGGATAGTGGAGATGCACCAGTAGCTCCTATTAAATCAAAAGGTACTGTATGGATCTCCACACTATTAGTAGCCGGACTTCCAGTCATGAAAATTAATTTTTACAGGAGTGGATGCCCTGCTGAAGCTTGGGATTGAAATGAGTAATAACAACATAGAGGAGATAGCTAACGGAGATAATGCATAAATGCTGTGCGTTTGATCACCGTTCTCGCTTTTCATGCATAATTTCCAGCTGTAGTTTACCTATTATTCAAATTATTTTACGTATGACTTTCCGGAACTAGAGACTGACAATGATATTTTTCCACTGATCATTAAACTCACCGAGTAGACTAGCATAGTATTGAAACTGTGACATGGCCCCCATCTATGAAACCAAGTAGAGCAATTTACTTGTCTTGTGCTGTGGTAAATCTTGAACAATCATTTTTAGTGATATGTGTTCAGAAGAATTGGAGTTGATTAGCAACCATTGCTAATTCTTTGTAATATATTTTAGAGTTGATTTCTTTGCTAATTCATATAGAGTTGTAACTATTGGTACTCACCAAGTGTTTCAAGGTAGAGACTGTGTTTTTTGCGTCACTGTACTGCAATTTAAGTTGTTGTTTTTTGAAAAAGTTAGTTGCTTTTGTTATTTTACGCTTTTATATACCATTCTGCTTCCGCTGTTTTATTTCTTACCACATTCCAGCAATGCTGCTTGTATAGACTAAAATACAGTGTGGAACAATTAGGATACCTAGAAAAGATTTAAATTTATGATAGTTGTATGCTAAAAAATCTTTCAACCCACCACTGTTTTTCATAGTTTTTTTCTTCATAGTTGATTTTGTTTGTTGTTTTGTAGGTTTTTTATAGTTTAAAATAAAGTATAAAACATCAAGAATCGCAGATTGTGGATAAAATGAGCAGGTATGTGTGAAATGATGCGACGGTTTTCTTTATCTATTGGTTTAAAAGTTTACCACTGCTATTTTAATAGCTGACGAAGCAAGAGCGATGATTCGGTCATCATTATTTTGGCGACAGAGGTTCTTCATCATTCGTTTTGGCGAAGTTTGACAGCACGGTGACATCATGGATTCGAGTAAATTTGGCATCCGTTCGTGTTCTTACACAGAATAAGGTGATAGAATATATACTCTGCGAGTTCCTGTCACTTGAAACAATAACCAAATTTAGTCATATTTCATCGTCCGTCAATTCTCTTAAAAGTAGAGCACACAACGATTTTATTTCAATGTAACGCTTTGGAAGTCGAATATCGGATCATTAAAAATTCCAGACTGAGGAAGTCCGTTGCTCAACCAGCAGTTTTATTGTATTTTCCGAAAACGTGACAGTAGTCTGCTGCAAATAAGAACAGTTTTAATTTTCCGATAGTTCATTCCTTACAAACGGAGGATATGAAGCCTAATGAAGAAGTCGTCTTCGAAAGATCGAAGTGCCCGTCAGAAGAATCTGAAGAAGATGAAAAAAGAAAAAGGAAGCCCGACGTCTTCTGGAATGTGGTACATCCTACTATAATACATATGTTATTTAGTAGTTGGTAGCTAAAACCGTTGGAAAACATTCCCATTTTACTGAACAGGAAGTTGTATTCACTGTAGTAGTTTTGATGCATTGTTGCTTCCCAGGATATCGATTTAAATTGCGTCATAATACTATTATGAATCCTTCTTGGTCATTAGAATTTCTCACTTTCCAATTATATTTGTAGATGATATTTGACAGTATATTGTTAGCCTTGATGAAAGACGAACTATAGTATTTAACCTACGTTGCGTTATTCGGAACATCCGTTCGATAAATTTTTATTTATTTGGTGCCCCAAATTATTTAGGGACCATGAAGTTGATTACAGTAATATGATTCATGAGAAACACTGCAGGATGGAGTGAGTTTCGCGAATTATAATACCATAACATTGCGTTAACGTTGTCATCAGTATGGTGTAACACGTAGTTGAAAGCTTCGGTGTCTCGTTAGAATTTTTTTTTATCTAGAAATAGATATATTGTGAGCATAGTCATTTCGATATCTTCTCGTTGTATCGGGTAGCAAAATTCCTCTACATCTGAGTACAACGGTGGTCATTTCCACTTGGTTACCCAAGGAGGGCGACCAGATCGACACTCGAATGCTGCGCCGTCGAGAACCTTCAGTTTGAATCGTGATACCAGTCAGACAACACACGCGGTTGTGCATCACTTACGTTATTGTTAGTTACCATCACGTATGCTTAGTAACTCCATGAAGTAACGCAAGTGATCGTTATATAAGAATGATTTAGATTTGATAGCGGTAAGTTTGTAACGAAGAAAAATAGCGACGAAGTCTCCGATACCGATGAATTGAAACCCCTAGTTACAACGTTGTTGTAAATTGCTGCAAAGGAATATTTTGAAATTCATTGATAAATCATCATGCGTATTACGAAGGTATCTCTCACCTAAGTTTTTAACTTATTTAATAGTAAGAGTGTGATAACGTACATTACAGTATAGACGTATCATCGTAAAGACTGATTTCATTTCGTTTATTGCTAAGAAGCTTTCGGGTACCCACTCAGAATGACGTATGGTAATCGTAGTGCGGTCATATTGTGCTACTCTTTTGACCTGGATTATCAACACTAATGTATATTTATGTCATCAGCTACATGTAGGTTATGTTCGGAATATGAAATGTTCGTATATTTATTGCAGTAAGTGCAGGTTAAAATGTCGAGAAGTGCAGCAGAAGACTAGATTAGAACGGTTGTGATTAATACACTAGTGTAATTGTTACCGTCCAAGTATTATATGGGCAGATGACAGAGCTCTTGATTTGTTATGTTTTTTCCAGCATAAATGATAGAGCGCAGAAATACCTGGAAAATCTATTTCCATGTAAAATGTCTACCAGACCATCATGCAAATTTATTTTTAAGTATATATATTGTATGCTTCCGCCTGTTAAATTACTTGCAGTAGTGGTGAGTAGACTTTTCCCAGTTAAATAATTGTATGCTATGTCCGCAAAGTAAATCTTAGATTTTGTTAACAAATCTGACTACATGCTCCATCGCTTTAACAAGATAACGCTTCAACTTCAGTGCTTTTGTATACACATACATAACATATGCTGATACCATGTCGATCTATGATTCATGGATTTCAAGATTTCAAGTCTGTCATTTCCTTTGAAAGACAGTTTAGAAAAACGAGAATGCGTTTATGCTTAAGCGATTTGCATGCATTTTCCGGCAGAATGTATCATAACGTTGTATTCAAAATTAGTCACTGTTTTTTTTTTCAGGTCAAGTTTTTCGTGGGCAGTGTTATCTACTGCTGCTTGATGGCGTTTTACCTACCCTATTACATCATGGGGTTGATGATAGTGAAGAAAGCCGTCATAGTATTGAAACTGCGGAAGGCGTTTGGTATTGGCTACGTCAAGGGGGGAAAGTTAGGTCTCGTCAGCCGGAGAAGTCGAGTAAGTCTCTGATGAATGAATTCGTTTTAATGAACCGTCATTACTGTCCATCGGCAAAATTAAATCTAATTTTTGAGCGCAGTCACCGGAAAATTTATTATCATTATCATTCATTATTCGGCCCACCTACCACCTGTCTAATTCTACTGAATCTTTTACAGGTTACTGATGTTTCCGTAGTATCTACCGACAATGAGATTGATTTCCTTGAAAACAGAAGCCCCCTGTATTTGTATCGTATGTGCTTTTGGCTGCCAAGACGTCTTGTGAAAACGGCTTTGAGGTACCACCAACCTACTAAAGAGCCTTATTGCCTAGTAAAAATATAACCGCACTAAAACTTTATTACATCCCCATGCTTTCTTATCTAAGGCAACAAAAGATCGAACTCATGACTGATCACCAACTGGCATATGTCATTTTGCACACCGTATTTGCGCACTCCGTAAAATGGGACCCAACCAGGAAAATGTATCGACTGTACATGGAGGGTTTCGAAGATCTTTTTCTATTTCAGGTAGAGATCATACATTTGTTTATTATGTTTACGATGGCGTGCTACAAATGATTTATGTTTTATTATTGCATTTCAAAGGGATTTTACTGGGACGCTAGGAACGTGCTAGTCAGTGAGAACGGTGAAAAAATAGTTATTCAAATGGCGAACGGCGAGGAATATCATTCAGACTGTGACAAACGTCTTCGTCCGACCTATGAACTAGCCAAGCTTCATGTACAGGTAAATCAAGTTTTCTGTCAAAATTATATTATAACCCTACTGCTAATTTGCATGCGATTCCAGTTAACGGCAGAATATGTAGTAAGTGTCTATTCTTCCAGGTGTGCCTTTCCTATTTCGCTCCCGGTCTCTCCCACAACCACGTTCACTTCGTTCTCCCGAGCGCAGTTACCGTTTTGGGAACAAGATTATTGGATCGCAAGGGAATTCTCTACAAGCTTCTTTCGCCTCATTTTCGTTTCACGGAACGGATTAACTATCAGGTAACTCGATTTTTGGTGTTTATCCGGTAGATATTCTCTTCAGTCCTCTCAGTTTACGTTAGCAATCTCGTTATAACAATACCTTGAGGTGAACACATTTTCCTCTTCCTGTGACAAATCCTTTTGTTAATCTTCCGTGAAATGAAATCAAGGGTATAGTGGTATTGCCAATCGACCAGAGCAGTGTCGTTACCGGTGCAATACCGTTCATGACAATAATGTTATAAAATTGCTGTGTTTTAGTATCGGTAAATTCCGTAACGAGTTGTTTAGCTTAGAGATAGAGCAATAAATTAACTGCAGACATCCACTTTTCACAGGCTTTGCGTGTCGGACGTGCAACAAACAACAAGAGATCAAATATCGACAGGTTTTTCTTTTTCTGGCAACCTTTCCCTGTTACGAAGGAACAGTTTCTCGAGGGAGTCGCCCGCAAATGCAGGAAACACTATCACGAGAGAAACGACAAGAAAGTTACCGAAATTTGCGAACCCGACAACGAATCGGATGAAGAATTGGTAAGTGTTCATTGATAATAGTAGACTTGCATCGATGCATCCACAGTGCTATCGTTATAAATAAAATTTCACTGGCATGTTTCTTGCGGGCTACCACCAATGTTGGCTGCTTGCCTGCAGGGAACCATAACCAAATACGAGATCTTTCGTTCCATAAACGAGAAACGGAAAACTGCAGAAAAATATGAAAAGTAAAGCAGTATTTTTTGCAATTCATCTATGGTAATGGCATGCTGTCGGTACACTTTTAGTTACACCTGATTCATCTGGAAATATGAATATACAAATTAATTTATTATCTTTTGTTTAGATAACACCTAATAAGCATAGCTGCATTCCTCAGCTCCTGAAAGAAAATGTCGATTCGCCTCACGTTCTCTTCCCACCTGATTTCGTCAGAGACAAGTCTTTGCAGAAGGTTGGTCGACTTAAATTAATACCTGTCTTTCGTTCAAATAATAACGCACAGTATATAAGATAATTAGCATAGCATTATTGTGATGGGTTTTAGTATTATCATCTTATAATGCTGATGCGGTAATAACGCCGGAACAAAAGCGTTTTGTTGTGGAGGGAAATAATTTTCATTGCATGCCTATATTAATGGTTTATAGATAGTCTTTGCATTGAGATATGTATTTGCATAGTATACCACTAACCCTCTGCTTCCCGATTCAAACAGATCCCGTATCTGAATTTCTTGGCCCAGTATTACCACGTTGTTCGTCAGTATGTCAAGTCAATGGAGCCGTACATCGACAAGTAAAGACACTAAAAACGTTCCTGATGTCAAAATTATTCTTGATTCGTAAAATTCAATTTTGTATTTGTACAATTCAGGGAAGAATGGAATCTATTAGCTAAAGAAGTTAGTAAACACGTTCCCAAGTTTGATCAGGCACCTTTTGTTGATGCCATTGCCACTTTCATACACCAGGTGATTATTTTTCGACCTATTTTTTTAATGTGGTCGTTTCATTCGGTTCTCAGTCGTTCATTCTCCTTCGACGAATTTCCTAAAGCAAAATATGTGAACTTTCATTATTTTACAGGTTGGAGTGATTCACTTTTGCGATCACAACACATATCTTCGCTATTTCGCATACAGGTAACGAGAATTATTTATAACTCGGGCCTGTCTACTTTATATGAAACAGTCCGCCACAAGGTTTATTTTATAATCAAGGTACGGCAACATGGCTATCCGAATTCCGTTCGAGCCGTTTGAGACCAGTGAGGATTGGGAGGAATTTGCGCAGGAGCATAACTTCAATCTGGCCGAAGTAAAAAAGAGTCCGCTTCTGCTGTTGCGCCAGCGAGATGTTCTGAGAACGCGGTATGATTCCACTCAGCTATCAGTCTTCTACATTTATGATTAGATGACTTCGTTTTTATATTTATTTCATATTCTCAGATGCTTCTTCGATATCTTCGTCGATTTTATTCCAAACCCGGATTGCAATCTACAGCTGATTAAAACCGACTATGGATTCGAGGAAAAAGGGCCAAAAATGGCTGCCGATAATTTCCGTAGTCAACTTCGTAGCCTGGATGGCAACCTTAGGGTGAATATGGTTTTAGGTCAAGTGTATGCATTATTCGTTCTCTAGTGGTTATAGTAATGTTTTTTTACGCAGCTCCAAGACGATATTCTTCCGATTCCTGAACATAATAGCGAACGTCGGGCAGACGGAATGAGATTGGTACCGCTGGATGACATTGTACGAACGGTGTGCTTTTAGAATTTAACTACTGTATCACCGTATCTTTCGTATTTTTCTGGACAGCGTTTCTGTAATATTTTTCCATGACTTTTCACTCCTTAGTAGATAAGTGTAAAACCTTTTTAAAGTCTTTGTGTAAGTTTCAACTAATCATATCCGATAAATCTCAGATTACTTTTCTTTTTCCGGGTAAGGTTTTAATTATTTACTTCTTGAAAACTGTGGCCGTGCTTAAAGAGCCATCGCGTAAACATTCTTTATTATGAACAATAATATTTATAAGAGAGTTAGTATTTTTCTTTACTGTCCGTTTCCTATATGCAGTTAATAGTGTATTTATTGTATCGTAATGTCAACGTTTTTGAATATGGTGTGTAACGTGGATAATAAGTAATTTGCTTGAAGAGTGTTTATACTCGTTGGAAGAAGAAAATATCTCATTCGTGTCTATAGTTCAAATGTCAGCATGACGTAATCTGATCACGTGATTTCAATGCTTTGATAGTTGCGAGACATTGTGTTTTTGAATATGATCGCGCGCAAATTAGAATTGGAAGCCTGAAATACGATTAAAGCTTGAATATGAATACGCCTGATCATCTCAATAGGTATTTTTTCTCTGTTTCGGTTTTCTAAAGTTGTACTAGTGTATTTAATTTGAAACAGTTTGAAACAATACTTGTTCTGAATGTTGTCGCTATGGCAAACAATCCTCGTCCTGAATGTTGTCGCTACGGCACGATACTGTGTATTGAATATTGATACTGTAGTTTGTGTACTATTGATTTACTATCTTCAATACATTTGCACCGCACTTACTCACCAGGTTGTGAACCGAGGCCTTTATGAGAAGTGAATGAAGCCCCTTTTTCTTAGCTTGCAATGCATGTGAGGATAACCAGGAGCTTGGTTGATGTGTTTAAACTGTGTTTTATGATAAATAAAAACAAAAGTTGCTTGGGGAACAAATTCAAAATGTCAGTATACTGTATGAAAATAATGGGTGCTTAGAAAGGAATTGTACATATGAGTGCAGTGGTAATTGTTCAGGTGCCAGAGCTGATTGCCATTTTCCATGTCATCTCTATTAATGATATACTGTGTACATGAAATGAGCTGGCACACACTATCAAAATGTTTGCGGTACTGCCTTAATATGCAGTCGTTAAACTCCCTGCTCCCCCCTCTGACAGTGGTACATATGAATAATACTTCAAAAGCTTTGTTTCGTATGCAATAATGTGCTGTACCTATCCTTTAACAGCACTCGGGAGTCTGCCTTTACTTACTTTACCAAGCCCGGCACGTCTGAAGAAACAACCAGTTCCCATTCAGCAAAGATACCAACAAATATTCGAATGTAGTTTATTAAAAACAGATCACGATTTATTTTTCAACTTTCCTAATTTGTCACGTCGTTTCTTTATATGTTTGGGAACTTTTTTGGTTCTTTTCTCACGATTCCCCTCCTTCACTCGAAGTTTATGTTCTTTTTTCTCTTCCTTACTCATGTTACGTGTGCATATTACCTGACAACCTCTCGAGACATCTTGAGATTCACTACAATCTTCCTGCGATGACCCTTCAATGGAGTCGCTATCGCTTGTGCAACCTGGTATATAATATTTGTTGAAACTTCAACATAAATTGTTTTTGTTATGTTGCCTATTATACCTTCTCTGGTATCAGCCTCATTCGTTTCCTTCTCGTGGTGAAGATTAGAATTCAACCCCGTAACTGTACGATATACAATCTGAATGGATACAGAATCGGTGTTTATGAATGGTAACTTCAACTTACTAACTATTGTCAGAACCACTTACGTGATGATCTTTTCCCGTGATATGCACGGCATCTATATCTTCCTCGAAGTTTTCCACCTGTCCAAGAGTTCGTGGAATGAAAACCTGTCTAAAAACCTCCTCTTCCACATCGTAATTAGCTGATTCCATCTCGTTATCCGAATTTTCTTTTTGCAGAGTTCTCTCGGATGTTTTTATCATCGCCTGCGAGAAAAAACAATCACATGTCAATTGAAATTCTCAACGATTGTCTGGACCCCTTCACCAACAGCAAGAAAATGTATTCCAATACTTTTTCCAAGTAAGCATCTATATTGTTCTCAGTTATGTTTATATCAGTGACGAAATCGAAAAGCTCTCGTAGAGTCATTACGGCAACCTCTTTCTTCCTGAAAAATTCGTTGACGTTGCCGCAGTCCTAGAAAAACATTGGGTTAGTAAAAATTTTCATCAGATAATTAATTCCAATGGATGTCGTTCATAGATACCTTTCGTAAAAAATCCATAGCATGAGGGTGGTCATGTTCCACCGATTGCGACACGTCTATAATGATGAGCTGTCCCTCATGATAGAGCAAATTGTACTCGCTGAAATCAGCGTGTACTAGCCTGCAAAATTATATCAGCAGGTTGGTAATAAAAAAATAGGAGAGATTTCGAAAAATGAATCCCAAGTAAAATCTGTACTTGCAATCATGATAGATCCTCCTCATTATGTGAATACACTCGAGGTAGAGCTGACAAGATTTAGATCTTGAAAGGACTGCATCTTTAAGTAGTGGTGCAGGCCTACAAGACATCGTGAAATAAATAAAACAAGGCATGATTGATTAATTCAACAAAGAAATATCAAGATATTTCACCATCCATCAGTTCCAATGAAAGTCATCAGAAGAACGTGGCTCCTCAGCATTAATGGTTGAGGGCTGGGTAAGCCTGCCTGATGGAGTCTTGTTAGGTTTCTCATCTCTTTTTCTGCCCAGGTGGCAACCATCTTGCGAGGATTCCCCTGTAGTTGTAAAAAGGAGGATCAGAAAACATTAACAATATCAGTATAAGATTTCAGACGGACAGTACTAAAACCAGTAGTACAACCCGGACAAGATGTCAGCTACAGCAGCATGGTAGTATAGTGCTGCGGTATTTAGAATAATGGCACAGCAGTATTCAGTATTTTGCTGGTACTTCAGGTTTTAGTATTGTCCAAGCTCAACAACAGTCTACCTTGCAGTACCCTCTCCTGAATCGGAATTCACCGGATACATATCTGTCTCTGTCCTTGAACGTTAAGATCGACGTCTTGTAAATTTTCAGTGCCCTGTCCTCTCCGTGTTGAGTTGTAGCATGATAGACATTTGCCTGGCAAAAAACGTTCAAAATCAGACTGAGGATGGATATATCATGGGTGAATTCAATAATACTTCTTTGCCAGTGCTTATAACTCCGTTGATTTCTTTAATAATTCCACGACTGAGCATCTTGAAAAGAATTATTCTCGTTCTTGGATCCAACACTTGTTCTACTGTCGCTCGGTCAGACTTGTCTTTCACGCGGTTCCTGCAACAGATGATGATTTCTTTGTTATATTTCGAGACCTTTCAGGCTATTATATAAGTAACTCACTTTATCGGCACCGTTCTTTTGTCCAACTGTCTCACTTGTTGCATGTTATGAGAAGGAATGCTCGGGTGTTCGTACGCATCGAGATGGATTTTGTCTGCGAACTTGGAAAGAGTTTTTTCCATCGGCTGTTTTAAAATATGGATAATTTCAGATTACTGGACAATCAGAGAGTGTGAAAATATTATTCAAAGACACTACCTGACAGGCCCCAACAAACTGCTTCTTTCCAGTAAATCCTGTGTGATTATCAACGAAATCGGAATACTCATCCCAATCTTGATAATATCTTTCATCGAAACTGTTCATTTCTTCCTCGGCTTCTGGATCTGATTCGGCCTTCTTCCCAACCCTCAGAAGTTCGCTCTCATCTTCATCCTTAACGTATTTCAGTCGCTGGAGCTGTACCATTTCATCTCTTTCGTCAACATCGTCAAACTGACCGGGAACAACGTCCCTTTCCCACATGGGATAATTCATGATTTGGATTACACTAACGGTGGTGTTAGCAGATAATTATGAATAGGATGGAAATTGAAATATGTCTTAATCAACCTGAGAATTCTGAATTTCAGCCACCCGGTTTGTGTGTTCAACATGGATTCATTCCGGAAGTAATATGCCCTTTGAACCATAAAGTTCAGGAGTTTAAACGTGTATACAAAACATTGGGCTTACCCAACCATTTTCACTGTATAGAGGTTCTTGATTTCAAGTGAAGTATACCATGCACTGAGCTTATCCTAAGAAATAAATTTATAAATAAAAATACCGTGAAATATTTAATTCTGTGTAACAACAGGAACGAAAATTACAGTGGCTTTGAAAATCGTATAGCTAAGTAAAGTTGTCCTCAATAATAAGGGTTATAAATCGTAAATCAGCTGAAATCTAAGTTTTAGAAAGTCATTATTGCGATATAACTACACTATGACCCCGTGTTGGTTAGTTTAATAAGAAAATCACCCCTAAAAATGACTGCGTTATTGTGTTCTTCACCACCTAGTGGGGTTTCGAGTAACATCAACATACAAGGAGTTTCGTAGGGGAACACTGTCCGCGAATTCACCGAGATCATTGTGATTTCCGAATTTATTGTGCATTAGCTTTTTCCAATTGACTTGCAGGTGTATTTTAGTCATAATGAGATGCATCATGGTTTCATGTGTAAAATTATGTACGTCTAGCTAAAAAAGGAAGAAGATATTAGACCAAGTGTTTCAAATCACGTTCAAACCTACATTTTTCCGTTCCGTTCCGTTTATAGAGTATCAATTGTACTCAAAGACTAGGGTTACAAACTAGGAAGTATGGCTGACAAGCGTAAACTGCAAGGCGAAATCGACAGATGTCTTAAAAAGGTTCAGGAAGGTGTGGAAACGTTTGAAGATATTTGGCAGAAGCTTCACCATGCAGCCAACACGAATCAAAAAGAAAAATACGAAAGCGATCTGAAGAAAGAGATAAAGAAATTACAGAGGTTACGTGATCAAATCAAAACGTGGGCGGCATCTAATGAAATCAAAGACAAGAGAACATTACTTGACAACAGAAAACTCATAGAAACCCAAATGGAGAGGTTTAAAGTCGTAGAACGTGAGACGAAAACGAAAGCATATTCAAAAGAAGGTTTGGGGCTGGCGGCAAAGATAGATCCTGCCCAGAAAGAAAAGGAAGACACTATGCAATGGCTCCAGCTAACGATCGACAACCTGAACAGACAGATCGACGTATTCGAAAGTCAGATAGAAAGTACAACGTCACATTCAAGAAAAAAGAAAATCGACGGAGAGAAACAAAAAGTGGTTGATGAATTGAAGAGTCATTTGGAAAGGCACAGATATCACATCAAAAATCTCGAGACCATCATGAGGATGCTGGATAATGGGACCATCATGTGCGACAGAATCTCGGAGATTCGAGACGAGGTGGAGTATTATGCCGACGCTTGCGAAGATCCCGACTTTGAGGAAAACGAATTCCTCTATGAGGATTTGAATCTGGATGAAATGCTTCCAAGTGTGAACGCGGCAACTTCACCGGTGGAGAAACAGCTCAATTCAAGCATAAGTAACACCAGTTCAAGAGGAGACGAGGATGAAGTCAGAATGAACCACGACGCCAGTGCATCAGGGTCACCCATTCCAAACAGTGGTCATTCATCATCTACTTCCAGTCATACCAGTAAAGAGGATGTTAGCGAAGTCAAAACCAGAAATAGGTCTCTCACTTCCGAAGATATTTTGTCACCAAGAAAGAATTCTCAGTCATCGATACCTTCTGCCAGTTTACCGAAACCAAATCCACCGAGAATTAATTTACCGAAATTGAATCAAAAACCCAGTGTTGCACCACATTCTCAAGCTTATGCGACAGCAGCAAGCATTCAGCAATCGCATTCTAACAATCACCAGCAGCCGTTGCCCGACTCTCAACCCCCTTCGGTGATTCAAACAACAGCGCCACCACCTTTGACTACATCGCCCACGAAACTCCCCACTGCAAAGCAACAGCAGAAAAGTATCTCTGAGAAATCTTCTTGGCAAAGCATTAACAGCGACGTTTCTTCAACAGAATCGTATTCTAGCATCGAAAGTCAAAATGCTCTAAATATCTTGGTGTCCTCTGTTACTTCAGCCAGTGCAAACCCCAATAACACAAACGGCTTATCGGTATCAGCATCGCAAGAAAGAACGAACCTGCATAAATCGATATTAGACGCGCCGAAAGACACTGTGTCAGTGTCGAAGCTGGTCAATATTTTATCCTCCACATCCGTCACGAACACTTCCCCCTCGATTCTTTCCAATACGAGTAATATGCAGAATGGAATCCCGACGTCTTTTAGTGATAGCACCTTCACCAGCTTGAAGAGCATCGCTGAGAAAGCTGTTGCCGATGCGGGGTTGGAGCAGGAAGGCATAAATTTCTCCTTGGCTTACACGTCACCGGATCCGAGCAACATGATCATTACGACTACACAGTCTCGCTCTGAATTGGTTTCTTTAAATCAGCAACAACAACCCGGTCTGATGAGACAAATTCCAAAAGGGACTGGTGAGACAAGAATGGCACCTTTGCTTGGTGTGGCGCCGTTAGGACCGCTGCCACTAAGTAAGGATAACATGTACCAGCAAGCCATGCTCGAAGCTTCGTGGAGACACATGCCGCACCCTTCCGATTCGGAGAGATTACGGCACTACCTTCCCAGAAACCCATGCCCTACTCCGATGTATTATCATCAAACTCCTCTTCCCCACCACGACTCAATCGACTTCTATCTCCGTCTATCTACTGAAACGCTCTTTTTTATTTTCTACTACATGGAGGCCACTAAGGCTCAGTATTTGGCTGCTAGAGCTTTGAAAAAGCAATCATGGAGGTTTCATACTAAGTACATGATGTGGTTCCAGCGACACGAAGAACCTAAAACGATCACTGATGAATACGAGCAGGGAACGTATATCTATTTCGACTATGAAAAGTGGGGGCAACGGAAGAAGGAGGGATTCACGTTCGAGTACAGATATCTTGAGGACAGAGAACTTCAGTAATATCGAAAAGATTTTGTGCGGTCGCACTTACCTTCAAGATGATAAATAATACCTTTGTTACTTCGGAAATGCATGTGAGCAGCTCACGGTAATGAACTGGCATTCCTCATTAAAAGTTTTTACTTAATAAACAAAAGAAATAAATTGAAATAATTAACGTTTTGTGAGTTAATGGATTCTTAGGAGTTACATGGGCATCCTCCTGGCTTATAAAACCATATATAAATCGATCATGAGATCCTAATTGTCAAAATTCATACAGTTTTGGTGATGACATGCATTCTGGTTGTGCAATGATGGATTTGAGATTGCCTAGATTCTATCTAGAGCAATTTGATGAAGTATATCAAGAAAACTTGGTAACCAGTTTTTCAACAAGGAATATTACAGGGTAGGTGGGTATAAGGACCCATGAGTATAAATAGTTGTTCTCTCTTAGGGGTATTACACATATGTCTTTGACCAATTATGGACTCAACAGCTGTTGAGCATGAT
>QXVX01002314.1:13638-27364 GCA_013436065.1 Halocynthia aurantium | reverse complement strand
GGTAGAGGAATAATTCTTAAACTTAAACTCACGAAACGCTGTCCTAATATTTCAGTCATAAGCAAACTTCGTATGGAAAGTCTTAAATGTTTTTCATCTTTATATTCCTCGTGCATAATTTGATATATTTTGAGCAAAGAACTTTATTTAATTTTGAAGTATTCATTTAATTTTAGAACTTTGTTATGGTTTGTCATTATTGTAATATTTTTCAGATTTATTAGTACAGTGTACCTTCGTTGTGAAGCGATCGTTGAATTCCATAAAAGTAGTAAAAAATAGCGCGTCCTTCCCCTAGAAAATCTCCCAATGTTCGAGTAGAGTGTTCGAACTCAGAGTGTAAACATGATGCTGTTGTCGGTGTGTGTGGGGGGATAGGGGGCGCAGTACACTTGACTTGGCCAAGGTGCTAGCAACACCACTGTGTTTAACTATGAAAAAGATCCAAAGAATCTCTTTATTTCCGAATTCGTGTTAAATCGAGTGCAATGTACCTGTTTTACCTAGCTCTGTTTGTGTTTAAACATTACATAGCCATACATGGTTTTATTTATCGTAGTAAGCTCAGTAAGAAACCTATTGTATTCCCATCATATAAGGCAGTTGTTCCTGTTTAATCCGCTAAAATAACAATCAATGAACCATATCTAACTTGAGAGGTTTAGCCTCTTCCAAATTAACATTGTGTACGAACAAGGAACAATTATGTGTTACTGGATCACTGCCAAATATCAATGCAGACCCACAAACATTGTCGATCGATTATTTAGTTGTTTGGGTTCACAACATAACAGGCGGGTAGATTCCGGACAAATATTTCGGATCCGGATCGAAAAAAGATGTTTTTGTTAAGTTTCATTTCTCTCTTAGTGGTGGTCGTGAACCAAATCAAATATAAACAAGCATATATTTCCATGGAGATGAAAAGCAGCCATTCGCTTACAAATTTGTCTGTCTGATTTTTTTGGGGAAGTTATTAAGGTAAGCTACATACGTAAACTGCTTATCTTGCGTCCATTTCACGGTTATCTCGCCCTATGAAAGTATGAAAACATTTTAAAAATAAAATTTCGTGACGTCAACAACTAGCAAGCTACTAAACTGCGAAATATAAATATAGACGTAAGTTATAAATATGTTTCATACTGATCTAAGTGACTTGCATTTGTTACCAATGTGGTTTATACTTATGCTCGTAGAAATCTTGCAGAATATATTATTAAAGGATTGCCTAAAACAACAATACCTTGTGTTGTTTTGTCTAGCATTTGGTAAACTTAATTCGGCTAATAACATGAGTTTATAAAATTGATGCAGAGGAACCCCGGTTAGTGTATATTCAATTCGTGCTTGCTTGGCGATGGAACGGCTTATAGGATTCAGTCACACGTCACATAAAATACTGGGAAAATTATTCTCTTCTAGTTGTTCCAAAAATTCCTTGCGTATGTTGCTTTATACTTCCACATTGGTTGACAGGTAGGTTGCTCCCAGTCAATCAAACTATAGAAATTGACCTCGATATCCCAAAATTAGGCCACAGTGATCGTTATGCGAACTTTACCGCAAAATCCAGTTAACAATCGCAATATTGTAATGCTGTACTACAGTACTCTAACACCAGTATTAGTTATAAATACTATTGTTAATTGTAAATTGCTTTTGGTTTGTATGGCTCCTTGTCATCTATACATATAACTGATCGTATTGCTTAGAACTATAATCCTGAACAAAGTATTAGTTACATAATTTCTCGGCAAGTCAGCATGCAGATTAAAATTCAATTCCTTTTTAAGTCCCAGAAGCGAAGAGTAATTTGCAAACTATGTTGCTGCCACATGTTTCACCCCATTTTGGCATTTCTTTTTCACTTGTGGTTCCCGTTTTGTCAATGCATAATGAGACATCTTTGTGTTATGTTTCTATCTATTGGATAGGTGGATCTTCCCTTAATCCCCTAAATTCTGGAATTAGTTTGAAATTTGAAAAACAACAACTTTGAATCGTTGTAATTGTTTCAAATTCATCGATTGCACTTGTAGGAATTTGGTTAAGTCGACCCGATGTATTGCAGCTTGAGTCGACCCATTGTTTATCAGTCTTGAGAACCTAGCTGTATCCTTGTGATATTATTTTTGGGAAAACCTGCACACATCATACATCATAGTCCTGCAATTGAGGTGTCTACTGTATCGTGGCTGTTTCAGCCATTCAGGATTTTATCCGATAAATTTTACCTCTTACTTAACTTTATATTTGCACAATACGAATTCTGCTCAGGTCATTCTTCTCATCGTAAATCGAATCAAAGTTTTAAATGAAAAAGATCCGTTTAATAAGTCACGTCCGAACATTTTCTTCCACTGGTTGAAACTTGTGTGTTTTGAGAAAGAATTCAATCGCGTTGTAAGCACGTTTGATTATCAATACAGAAAGTATGACTTGGCAAGTAATTTTGTTTATTTACAATAAAAATAGTTATGTGGTGACAAACCTTGAGTAAATAAACGAGGAAATGTGCGGTAGAGAGAATGGAACCGGATGGTTTAGAAGAATTTTCTAGAATCGTCTAATACTTAGATATTTTTTTTGTAAATTCTATATTTGCTACCTTGTATTGAAAAATAACATTTCACGACCAATTACGTTCACATTGATTTTCATTGTAAGTAACCTGGCTGTTTACATAACTTTCCATTATGCACGCCCACTAAGAGTTATGTACGACCAACTCCCTTGCTGGTAAACTATTGTGCCTGCTTCGATAACCAAATAATAACGTAGGTATGTTGCCACATAATATCTCCTAGCTACGTATCTTGCCTTAAACGATGGTCGAGACTGGCACCGGATAATATTTGAAAATAACTTATTATTAGTGTCGCTACTGCTACATATTGTTAATATGAATAAAAGTTTTAAAAGGTACCAAAACAAAATGATACGCCACGCGGAAACCGAACTCAAGCTTTGCTCACCCATAGATATTTATCTGGTTAGTGTAAATGTGGTTTATATAACGTTATTGTTGATAAAAAAGGTCGCGCCCTGACACACGACAGTACGATTGTTTATAAAACCAAATCAGGTGCCATGCCACCACTCCCTTTTTGCTTTTGGTATGCTTATGTTTCGAGGGAGCAGTCCCATCAGAAATAAATAGGTTAATCCATTAATACCCTGGAAAAGCACAAGCGCACTTCCCCGTTGATAAATTCCTAATTAAGTTTGCAATAACTTGTGACCTTGCTTGTTCTTTGCTTCGTTTGGTATGGCTGGAATTCAGCACCTTCGGTAATATCTGTCTATTTACGTCCATGTACTTATGAAATAGGGAGGATGGAATAGCAAGATTTTATGAGGTTTTGTTATTTTTACGATAGATTCTCACCCAAAATTACGCAAATTACAGTAATTTATTTCAACATAAGTCTTACGAATGGAATTCAATTCGTATAAGCGCAAATGGTCGTTCACTACCATCAAGTTTATTGACACATTTTAAAGTCGACAGCCATACAAAGTGGCATACAAGGAAATACTGACAGTTTAAAGTTTGTAAATTGTAAATGCATATACAGAAAGTAATTTAAGTACTGTATATTAAAGCGTGTTCGTAAGAATTGTTTATTTACACTTCGGCGATGGGAAAAGTAGATGCAATCAGCAAAGATATATAAAATTATCCCTCCATTGGGGTTACAAGACATTAATCTAAACCCTCCAGAAAAGCCATTTCCGTTTTTTGAAAGCTTTTTTGAAATTTTGTCCGCTCGTAGCATCGCCTGTGTTGCCATTGGTATGTTCTCTTTCCTCTGTGTTTTCTACGTCATAATCTTGATCTTCTATATCACAATCCAGACCTGTTCCATCATGACTTTTCACCACGTCATCTCTTTGACCTCTTGCAATGCGCCGGCGTCTCTTTTCGCGCAGTATTTCCGCGTTTCTCTTCTTGACTCTCATTGTATCTGTCATTTCTTTTTTCCACGGTCGATATTCTTCAAGTACGACAACCCTAATGCGGTTAAGTAGAAGAAGGATGGTAACAATGTTCTTGAAGGTAAAGAATACGGTCATGTGGCTCACCACCTTGTAATGGAACATAATGAATAATCTGGTGATGAGAAACGGAAGATCTTGGAAGAGCATGCTCATAACCAAGCTCCATATCTCGGTGAAACAACAAAAGCAGAAGAAACATCTGTCTCCGGATAGGACACCCGACAAATCATCCTCCAACTTCAAGTCGTCTAGCTGGTCATGATATTTTAGGATCTCGTGATCCCAGCTTGTGTCCTCGTAGTCTTTACCGCTTGTATCGCCATCCGCCATAGTGCCTGTTCCAGCATCCTTTGGATCTTCATCCCTTGTACGTTCATTAGATTGCTTATCCTTTGGTATGACAACCGCCATACTGCCTGTAGCCACAACCGCTATTCCTTCTTTTTCGCGAGTGTGTTGGGGTATTTTTATCGGGCTGCACTCTTTATCAACCGAATTCTCTTCATCTTTAACTGCCTTCCGTATATCAGGCTTTGTTGAACCGTTCATGTTGGAGTGGTTTGACATAGGTAGCTCGCTCACTAAAACCACTTTGTTTTTGTTTCTCGATGGAGCCTGTCTTCCCAAATTAGCTCCCACCGAAGCTCCCTTCAGGAGATCTTTAGATTTCCGGCCTTGAGTTTGCGCTCTTCCGGAATTTTTAGAATGAACTTCTTCCGACTGAGATCGGGTAATCGGGATGCGACATTTATTCTTTACTGCGATCCCTTTCTCGGGCGCCTTTGTAGAATTTTGTCGTTGGACTACCTTGGGAATAACTTCATCATTTCCATTGTTGGAGGTTGATTTTATTTCTTTGGAATTTATGTTGTTGTTGTTGTTTGGATGTTGTGAATTCTGCTTTAATAATCCGCTATTCTCCTTTAGAATACTGACGGTTGACTGTCTGAATATAGCACTGACTTGGGGTGTCATTATCCGTTTTTCAGGCTCTGGCATAGCTTTACTTGCAGTTGGAACGATGCAAAATTGTAGAAGGCTCCATGTCCACACTGACATAACGAGATAGACAATTTCCTTAGTTTGACGTACCTGATGAGAAAAAATATTTAGTTATATCCACTTTCAAAGGAAGATATATATATTGTTCTTGCAAATTGTTTATTTCGAATTATTCAGGAAGGGATATAATCTAGTTCGAGAATGAAGTTATTTCTATATGTATTCAATCTCCAATCCCAAGGCCTATTCCGATGTGATTACTGGCAAGTTTAAACATAAGATAATCCTTGTTCGTACACCGAGTGATTGACAGTCTCACCTCTTCTTCGTTGAATGATTCCAGTAATTCAATTATATCTGCCCCTGCTCCCAGTGTTACCAATAACAACTGTGAGAGTTCGTCGCGTGTCATTTGACCTTTCGGTGCGATCCATTTGCCAAAAACCAGCACAAAAATTAGAATTTGTTCAAGCGCGAGCGTCCATCCTTCGTCGGAGAGATTAATGTTGATCTAGGAAAATTAAAGTCCTCAATACTATTATTCCATTTGGAATTATAAAGCCAATATTCGCAAATGTAATGAATTTTACCGCGTTAAAACGGGGTATAGCATTGTATATGGAATATCCGTATTAAAAGTAAGTTTTTTCATGAATATTGTCCTCGCTCAGGCAGCAGTAGCCTGGCCTTATTCAGCATACATTCAAGAGGAATCCTATTGTGTTAACATCGTAGCCAGCATGTCCGAATTAATAAGCATTGACATTTTCAAAGTGGCTCAAAATAGGAAGATTTTCGTACTTACCCACTCTAAGTTTACAAATGTTATTAGAAATTTTAAAAATAGATTTCCTTCGCCCCAAAACATCATCCATCAATGCCAGTGTTATAACATCGCACCAGCGAGTGTTTGGGCTAACAAATTAGACTGTTAAAATGATGTGAAAAGTCAACCAAAACCTGGCAAAGTTTATTTACTTTTTGTATCAATCCATTTGAAAATATTTACACATACAGTGGGCTATTTTTATCGTTCCCGGATCCGTTTTTATTTTCAATAAGGATCTTTATTTACGATAGTTTCATAGCATAACTTTGTTCCCAGCATATGCACTATTTTCTGTCATGGGAATTCTATTAAGGAACCATGGCAAATTGGATACATTGCCCTTTCCACTACATTAGTAAAATTCCTGCATTAGGATCTTGTAAAGTTGCCAAAAAGTACCGGAAAAATTATTTAGGAGATATTTAACAAGCTGTGATTGATTATGCTGCTATCTTTCCTGTATTTTTTGGTATAACTTATCATTTTGGTTGTAGCTGTGTTACCACAGCACAGTTTTGTGATAGATAAACTTATATATATATATTTTTTTAATCATAACTCGAATATCCTATATGTCTACGTATACGTTAAGTCCAGGACTGATACGCCGAGCATAAAGTTGTTAATACATGGCAGGAAAGAAAATATACCCGTGACACTACATACGGTCGTGTATTAATTAAATTTGTGGGTCGGCTTATACGCCAACATATACTATAAATATTGTTATTTCTCACCACATTGTTTGTGCTAGCTTGATTATTTGCTGTTCCAGTATCACCAACCTGTAGCCTGTCGTTGAGTAGCTTCAGTTCCAGGAGCCAGATACAGGGAACCGCGGATAACAAATAAAAGAATACGCTTGGGGTGATCCTACAAAAATAAACCACAATAAATTTTAGTGCAATATGACTATGAATTAAACCATACAAAATGTTTGCTACTGTTGGGTATTTGTATTTTATCCAATTGTTATCCAGGTCTATACAATAAAGTTAATTTTTTTTTTTATGGAATGCGGAACTACGAGTTTTGTAAGAGACGACCCCACTGGATTATGGCGCCTCCTCCCATCAGTCATAGTTTGACCTATCTACATTCATCCCTTCTATCATGGTCAATATGATGTGTTCTTACAGTAACACTTGTTTATATAAACGGTATTCAATTCAGCGTTTTAGCTGAAAGCGTGAAAGCGCTGTTAAATCGGATTATACATAATGAATAGTTACGGGCGTATTCTTCTACCTACTAGAATATGATGGATGATTTCACTAGACCCTTTTTTAAACTGATACAGTATTCCCCGATCGGAATGTTATTAATAAGCTTGACAGGTTTACATGAGGGATAAGTTAAGCACATCCTAGGGCCTCGACATTTCAAGGGGACCCCCTCCGCCTACGACAGAAATTTTTCCCCATAATTTTAATTGATTTGTAACGAAAAAATAGGGGAATATCTTAGACAAAATAATGTGTAACCCCAGCCACATAAACTCAGAATTGATTTTATTATCTGGGCTAGGGAATAGTTACTTAGTAAGCACGTATGATACGCGGTCTCTGTCTCCCTCTCCAGTTGCATAATCCCAGCACTGACTGTTCGGTTCTAGGTTATCTACTTTGATTAAGGGGTGTCCAAGATAACTTATTAAGACTAGTTGAAATTTGTAATAGCCAGATTATTTGATAGACTGAATATAGCAACGGGCAGCAAATCTTGCTTCTTAATTTAAGTTGGAAACATGTTGTTTTAGGAATGAAATCGTACACAAGACTCTTGCTCGCGTGTGAAGTACTGTTTTTGTCATTTGTTCAAGTTGCGTTCGTTTAGTTAAAAACAATTTTGAACATTTGACAGAAGTGGATACGAACACAATAGAGTTTATTTATTTTGCCGCCTTTCACACTATTGGTAATAACACCGAAATATTCCAGCATGACACTGTACTGTATAAACTAAGACAAAGTTTCTTTGTGATAAAAATGTTTTAATATATTCATAGACAATGGAAACCTGACAACTGATTCATTTGGCTATAAAGTTTTCATGACACATGATAATGCGCCAATGACGTGGTAATGCGTTTGTTTTTTGATGGTTTTATTTGGACCGGAAGATTGCTCGTAGCTCTGAATTCTTTGAAAGAACAGGAAAAAATCGCAGGAAATAAAAGTGCACTAAATTTGGTCTTGTAATAATAAAGTAATTACATTTGCTTTAGTACAGACATTTAAACCTTTATTTAATCCGTCCCTTTAACTTACCATTTTTGCTCTCCTCCCTTACGAGCAATGATGATGTGCAAGGCCTCAATCGCCACCAGTGATAGCGAAAATAGCAACAACCAGTACAAGGGCTCCTGTAGAGCGACTGTCACTCTCCAAACAGCCAATAAAGTGTAAACAGCATAAAGACATCTTGCTAAAACCGCTTTTATCAGTTTGGAAAACGCTTTCAGAAATCGGAGAACTTTACTTCCGCTTAGAATTCCACATGGAGTACGCAGCTCCAGCGCCTTTATTCTCTTCAAACACATTTTGCTTGTATTATTGTACTCACCTTCTTATCATTTTACTCTATTCCAGAACATTCTAATTCGTAAGGAAATACCAAATGATGATAAAATTAAATAATGTACGTAACATACTGACATGATATCAAAGTAAAATTATAGCACTACGAATCAAATTCAGTTTTTGTTATCACCCAAACCCATATTACCAAGATAGTAATCTATTTTATCCTTTTCATACCCATTACTAAGATCTTCCTGTACCCAACAAGCTTAGGAATATCCATGCACTATTAAAAATCTCTGACATTAAACATATCGCAATAATTTCCATCTACAGTTTAGTCAAATCGGATTTATTCGTATCATCTGTCTCCGAGTTTCGAACTTAAGGTATCGAATAAGAAATAACGTTTAAATTATCACCTCAAGAGCTTATATCACAAAATATTTCTTTGATAATTCTTTAGAATATCTATCTTTTTGCTGGCAAAACAGATTCCTAAGGAAACAAACTTAAACTGATGTGGATATTACAAATGAATACTTTTTCACTGGATTGCACTTGACCTCGCTCTTCACCTGTTGTATTTTGGTGCTGGCCCCCTTTCGTGAGCTGCTCGGGTTGATTTAAGAATAAATATGTTTTCTCTGCTGCAAAGGGTCTAATCAAAATTCAGTCAATTAAATAGGAAAATGGAATAAGCCTTACGCGAAATATTACAGTTAACAAATTAAATATAATTTTTATGCTGCAATGTGGTCGAACCCCAATAAATCCTAAGTAATATACAGTAGTTCTATCAGCCAGTTACAAATAACAGTTATTTCAATACTTTGTGGAAGTTTCGTGTTTGGAAGGATTGTACCGATTAAGACTTCAACAAGACGGCCTTGGCAAATTTAACTAACTGCTTTTTTTCAGTATTAATTTTTTAACGAACTGGCAGTTTGGAAGATTCTCCTAATTTCATAACTCACCATCAGTGGTCCAACAATGAGCGGTCTAGCCAATTTAACAGTAAGTTACATCAATTTCCTATATACTTTTTCAAATAACTGTTTTGAAGATTTATACCAACTCCCCCGTTGCCTGATCTCCTTTTCCAGTAATAATAATTTACCGGACTGGCAATTTGAAAGATTCTCATTGTTGAGATGAACATATGTAATCCAATCACATGTCGTGATATATTGAAGCGTCATCGGGTGATGAAACGTATTACGTCACACGGGGACTTATATGAAAAGTAACATTGGATGATGAACGTAATACGTCAAACGCTGGGTGACTTATATATTAAACGAAGCATAAAACATTGTATTTCTACAGCAGTATATATGCGTTTAGCCCAGGTCTTCTTCCCAGGGTACATCAAATATAATGGGTTTGCGAAGTAATGCCTAGTACGGCGTACTTAATTGATTTGTTATTTTGGACAAATATAATTATTCTAACAAGATGTGACCATCGTTTATCTTGGCATTGGGCAATAATTATTGATAGGATATATTAATTATTTTAGTTATTAATAATGAGACATGCTTTGTACTCACGCTACGTCGTCATCCGTTACAGTACCTTCGTTCTATTTCCAGTTTTTCGTCATTTTATGCTACTAATTACATAATGGGGAAATTTTTACTCTAAGTTTGGGAATGAACTCATACCAAATCCGATATCTGTTCCGTATATGAAGAAGTTAATTCTTTTGCCGCATTTGTATAACTGACATACGCGCTGATCATTTCATTCTGTCTTTATATAGTTCACCCCCCGCCAAGTAGGACAGAGGAATAATCTCGTACGAATTTCACCGTGTTTATTTAACAGACTTTGGCGAAGCCATTAACGATCGCTTGAGACACTTGGATCATTTGAAAAAGTGAAATATAATCCATTTAGCCTACTGTTAAATGTTTGTTGTCATTTGCTGAGATTCTCTGCGTTATGACGTCAGTAGTGACGTAGTGCGGAGGCTGCTGGCAGGGATTCGAACTGTTACGTGAAATCTTCCGCAAATAATTATCAGAGTATCATATAACCACATGTAAATTGGCATTGCTCTTTTTTCTATTGTTCATACTATTTACGGTGATATACTAACGGATCTCTGATTACGCGGCACAATTCGAAACGAACCACAAACACTAAATTAAATATTGACGTGCACTATATACTAGAAGTAGAAGACTGTAGCTTCCGGATGTGCGAGTTAGACGGATGATGTCACCTTCTTCACTCCCGTTAAAGTCATCCTGATTTCGGTGTTGAGTGTACTGTATTGTGTTAACCTGTAGCTCTAAAGGAAGCGTGAGTTGTCTTTCATAGTGTTCCCGCCACAGTATCTTGTGTATCTTCAGGTCGGTGCGAGATTGATCTATAACAGAGCGTCCCTACAAGTTGGAAGATTTCAAGTCCTCCAAGTCCTCGGTGTGAGTGATTGTAACGTAGTATTCCCCGCATATGTCTTGTCTCCAGGTTGGTGCGCATTAAAGATCCTATGAAAGTTGAGCCGCGATGATTCAAGAGCCCCCGCTAACGAGCACATCCATATGGGCACTGCAAGTGGCAGTATGCCTTCTTTTTTATCAGGATAATTTCGAAGTGCGAACTTCCAAGCATAATGATTGTGTATATTCGACTTTTTATTGAAAATACACACAATTTCCATTCAACCGTGCTCGCTTTGGGGCTTCAAAATGGCACCGTGAGCCAAGGGGAGTAGAAAAATAATCCTTTGGCTGCCGAGAGCGCTCTATACCCTCTCATCATTCATGCTCTTTTTAGTCTGTTAATAACTATAGGGTTGAAAAAAAAATTCTAATGAAAGTTTTCGATGAGTCCCATGGGTCGCTCTATCACTTTCCAATATAGGAATGACCCTGGGTGTCTTGTGCTCTAGTACTATCTAGTGTTCAATCTTGAAATAGTAGTTGTTTCACGTAATAATTTGTCGCTCACGCCTCTCCTTTATCAAACACCTTCCTCTCCAGATTCACAATTCAAATTGAATACCTACCCTTTAGGTTCATTTACACCTTTTAATGTAGAAATAAAATGCGTTAGTGCAGTAGGTTATCAAGGTTAAACTCGTTGATGCTCAAGGTCCCATCATTTTTACGGATGAACGATTACACTTTGACCTGCCTTGTGATTAACAGTGGTCGAATGTGCTCTCTCTCTTGTCTTCATCAAACTGTTTTTGGAATTCCTGTTATGTCGTTAAGCGATCTGACTAATATTTACAGAAGGGAATAATCATCGTAAAATTTGGATATTGTTCTATGCTTTCGTATTGCAAGTAAAAAGTATTCTGTTTGTTTCAATATAGAAGTAATTTTGCAATTGAAATATTGCATTCAAATTCAGTTTAGCGTTATTGCAATGTATCGAAATATTAATACAGACAGACAATAACTTTATTATTTTGATTTTATTCGTATTTTAGATGTTTCCATAGCATTGAGTCATGTTAAGCTGGGAATATTTTTGATATTTACGTAAATCAACGACACGATGTTGGAACGAATTGCAGCTCAAGTATTGAACAGATACATTGGACGTTATGTTGAGAATATTAATACAGAAAATTTATCCATTGGATTACTTCAAGGTGAGTTAGTTTATTTTTATTTTCCATAAAACAAACCTACGATAATTTTGCTTTACATGGCTAGTTTTACTCTAAATACAGGTGCTGTTGAGCTGGAAAATTTACCTCTCAAAAAAGATGCTTTAAGAGATCTTGACATTCCCGGCATTTCGTTGAAATCCGGACACATTGGTAAAGTGATTTTGAGGATCGCAAGTTACAAGACAATAAAGTAAGAACTGTGTACATTTGAGTATAAGTCTGTCTTGAGTATAAGACAAGGTTGAATTTGAGACAGCAGTCCAAGTAAATAAGTCATAACTGACTTATATTATAGATATTTGCTAATAAAGCTTTCTCTAAATCTTCAGAGAGCCGTGGGTGATTGAAATTCATCGACTTTCTCTTGTTGTTGGTCCCGGAGATTCTTCGGAAAATGCCGACAAAGAAAAAGAAGAAAAGAAAAAGGCAGAGCAGTAAATAGCATTTGTTGTGTTGAAATTATTTTATTTCATTAAATTTTAACTAGTAGGATGTTTGGTAGCTAACCCATTAATTTATTGCTATAACATTATTGGTGTTCATCTCCGACAGAAAACAAAGTGAGCTTGATTCACTGGAAGAAAAATGGAGAGCAAAACATGGTGAAAGTACATCCTTGTATTCAGTCTGGTATTCCTATTCATCAAGCATAATAACAACTATAATGGAAAATTTACAGGTTAGATATCATAAAATCCATGGTTATTATGATGTTATTTATTGTGTAAAGTTTACATTCACTTTCATGTATTCCTGCATGAATCCCACCCAATATTTTGACTTGAAAAAGTTTGAAATTTTAAATTATCTCTCTGCAAGTTTGACTCTTGACTTTTGGTTGATATTTGATACAAAAACTCTGGCTTAAATTAATCTTTTTGTTGCACTAAATGTAAATCCGTTATCAATCTAGGTTTAAACTCTATGTAGATTCAACTCCACCTGTGTATAATATTTCACTCCAACTTTACAGACTTTAGACTTCATGTTCTTCGTACAATTTATTTCATTGTATTTATATCCTCTGCATTTTGTCAGTTTGAAATCCATGATGTTCACATTCGCTATGAAGATGACAAGACCTTGCTTCCGCAGAAGTATGCTTGCGGCATATCAATCAAACATCTCATTGCTAAATCGACCGATGAAAACTGGGTTTGTTCATCGACATTTCTTGGAATAAAATAGGAAGTTACTCATCAGAATTACTTATATTATTTTCTGAGCAGATTCCAACGACCGGCGGCTTAACTGTCGGCGAAAAGATATTCAAACTTTTACAACTCGATGGATTTTCATTTTACTGGGAAACAGATGCTAAAATGAGTCATGCCTCTGTTGATGTAAGTTATTAGAATTGGAATTTATGAATTTTTTTTTGATACTTAGTACACTTAGGCATTGTCTCTGTAATTTTGATACAAGAGGTGCAAGAGTGTTAACCTAAAAAAATGTTAATACCATATCTTGCAAGTCAACCCCTAAATTTCTGAGGTAGATTTCAGGTTTTAGCCAATATTCACATTAAAGGTTGATCCCTGAAATAAGGCAGTAGCACCTGTAGTATTCCTGTAATGAATTTGAATGTTAACCAGCAGCTTAGCATGCTTTACATGAAACACATTTTATATAGTTGAAGAACAAAAATCATCAAGAGGGGACCGATGATGAACATCAACAAGAAATTTCTTCTCTACCTGGTTGTGACTCCTCAAACTTTGTTCTCACTCCTGT
>QXVX01002296.1:0-10494 GCA_013436065.1 Halocynthia aurantium | reverse complement strand
GGCGTGGAGCAGTTGCAGGGGGGGCGTGAGTTTTTTTAGGTAACATGCTTATTATTGCCATGAACGCCAATAAGGAAAAAGTTTCAGAAAAAATTAAAATTTTTACTGATTATTTATTATCAATGGAAGTCTTACACTGATCATTTATCCCAGAGGTGTGCAACCTGCGGCCGGCGAGCTAAGTGCGACCCACAAACCGAATTTGTGTGGCCCGCGGGAAGATCCGATCAATGTCAGGGGGGCGTGAATTTTTTTCAAAGATGTAAGGGGGGGGCAGCCAAAAAAGTCTAAGAACCCCTGGTCTAAAGCAATGTCGCCTATCTGACCAACGTAGCCAATGCGTAAAGTCGATGATAATGGAAAGATGCAAAAATTCCCCGCGCGTATTGCTTTCAATGGTGTTTCGTAAGAACTTACTCATTTAACCTTACTCCTCATTTATCAAGAGAAGTGAGAAATAAATTCCAATACTACTGTGAGTCAGCTGTGTATTATACAATACAGAACAGCAATATGACACAGTTCCTGGTTGGAGCTGAACAGATAATATTTCACATTCAGTGTATGAGCAGTGTTAGTGTGAAGTATATTAGAACCAACTTAACCTATCGTTATTATGAACATACCTATTATACAGGTTAGTTCGATGAAGATTACCATTGTATGTCTATAAAGATTATAGTTTACTTGCAAGCATATACAGTAAGTATAGTTATAATTTAATCAGCCACAAGTAACAACAAGCTCTATCATATTTGACAATTTAATTTTATTTTGAATGATAATATTGAGGTTATCTTTGCAGATATATATAAGGCTGCATAATAGCATTTATTTGTTTCTTGCATGGGTATTACATCCTTCAGTATGCAGGGCCACATCGTCTGCTAATGATAATTATAGTCATGATAGTGATTTTAATGATGGTAAAGCTATTTATTCAGTCTATCACATCCACATATGAATAACATTAAAACCATCTAGGAAGCCATTTTCACCTAATAAACGAAAGAATGCTAGTAAAAGTATTTTTAAACAGTCAGCAGCAGCCTCCACTTGGTATATTATAATTATCAGAAAAAATATTTAGAAGATAACTATTGAGATTACCTTCGTGACTCTACGGAACAAACGCTATTCGATAATCATGGAAAGCATTCGGATATTACTACTGCTCTCTACTCTACTCTCCCTGCTCTATTCAGGTTAGGAAACAACTCTATATAGTGGATGATATAACCTCGCTATTTAGCAAAACGATATTTATATTTTGATTTTCTATTTCAGTTTCTATGACAATCGAGCCAGCGCTGGGAGAAGGTTGCAGTAAACCTTTAAATATCTCTCATAATTTGAAAGGACAAATTTCTTACAAAGGGGCTGGCATTTCGGTCGAATGTACATGGATCTTACCGAACGTTGACAACGACAACTATGTTCTGGTTCTTGATGCGAAGGAAATTAATTTTAGAGACATTCTTATCTGTAAAGCACATCTGTATTTCGGAGGTAAGAAATATTAGCTCACAACAGATCGCTGATCCTTATCCAAACCCTTCGCGGTCGGACCCATTCAAGGTTTCGGAATATTTTAGAGGATAATATATACAAATTGTTATATCAAATGCGGGTCAAATGAAATGGTTGAACCCCAACACTCCGCATTTAAACCTCAAAGTAAAACTTTGATTCCGTGATGCAAAGGCAGGTCGGATCGGTATGACCAGTGATGCATAAGTGACTCTATAAATGTTACTAAATGTTAGTCAGTAGGGAGTCACGCTGGGTCACGTTTGAGCTTTCATTCGCAGACGACGACGCCCATGGAAAAACTTACGGATATCAGACAGTTTCGGAATTTCGGATAAAACATTATCGATCTATAGTTCTCCTACACGTAGAATGAATATACTGTATTTATTCGATTATAAGCCGCCCTTGATTATAAGCCGCACGAAATGATAAAAACAAATTATATAAGCCGCGGTTTATAATCGAATAAATACGGTATCAATGCGTTTGAAACTGCGACGTGTACTGTTTTGTGCGACGTGCTACTTTGACGTGTTTTCAAACGTGCACCAAACCTGATTTAAATCGTTTTTATAGTGGGCAAACAAATAAGCAAACTTTCTTATTTATATATAGACAAAGTAACTAATGGTTCTACCATAGGTTACGTATTGTTTTTTCTTATAGATGAAGAAGTACCCTGTAATTCCACGAAGTTCTGCAGAGTGTACAAAACACATAACAATACCCGATGTAGCACAAAAGATATAACCTCGCTTCTGGTCAACGTATCCGAACAATGCAACAACAGCATCGCTAATTTATCAAGGCTACCACGAACTGTGAAATTTGACTCGTATTTTAGCCCTTTACATGGGCGTAACTTCAACCTTGATTACAAATATATTAAATGTCCAACAGAAGCTACTACAATCGCGACTACGAATTCTGTGACCGAAAGCACAGGTAACTTCATGCAAGATTACTAAATCCATCGTAACAAATTGAAACGAATTAATAACTATGATGGTGCTAACAAACTACACTGACCTTAAATTAACTTTTACGAACGCAATAGTAGGCAAAACGTGCGAACAATACAGTCATATTGGTCTTGTTCTTTAGTGCCTTTATTCTTACTGTATTGAGCTAGTTACGTTCTTTGCTTTTTCTAATTTTAACGTTAATATTTTAGTAAGATCTTCCATTCACAATATGTATTTGTTTGTCAGCTTACGACACAACGACTGCCCTAAATCAAGAAGAAACCCAAGGAGTGACCCAAAAAGCGACCAAAGAAGCGACCCAAGGAGCATCCCAAGGAGTAACCCAGGGAGTAACCCAAAAAGCTAGTTCACAGGACAATACATGGTTAATTGCAGGTATCGCAGCAGTTTCTGCTTCATCAGTTCTCGCTTGTGGGATCATTGCCTATTTTCTGTACAGGTCGGTATTAATAAATTACTTTTTGTCGATTTACAATAAAAAAATTTACTATGGAAATGTAGACAATACGAGTCTCAATAATAATAATTAAAGTATATTATCAAAACAGCGTTTAATTTCTGTATTCTTACTGAAGGAGAAGCAGCAATGACAACAGGGGAGAGGATACCATGGACAATCGTTTCGAAAGCCCCATTTACGAGGAAATCAGTGAATATGAAGACATCGCGGCAGTAATTGGAACAAAGGAAAGAAGCAAACAACAATCTATGTCTGCAGTGAGGATTGACGAGAGAGCAGGCACTTCAAACACCAACCAACATCGAGTTAGTAACTTTTTGTAGTATTTTTGAATAGTACAAGTATCTACTGAACTTCAATCACATCTTCGAATAAACAGGCTACCACCGACAAGCAGATTAAGGAAGAAGGTGGCTACGTCGTCGCCAATGTATTTGTGCAGTCGGGCAATGTACAGGCGAAGGAGCGAAAGACTGGAGGTAGAGGAAACGATGAGGAAGAAGAAGATGAAGATGGCTATGTTCAAGCAAATCCAGCAATCAAACCAGGAGGAAAAACATTTCCGAAACAGACGAAGTCAAGGCTGTAGATTATGATATTAATGGTTAGGTATTAGATATTATCAAGGCTGTGCAAATCTAATAATGGATTCAGATCAGATGAAAACTTTAGGCTACATTTAAAAATGATCATTAAGAAATTTTGGTATCAAGATATATTTCATTACCACATATTATTTATGTATAGTAACAGAAATTTACATGAGGAAGTTCATCTCTCTTTATATGACCTCTTCACGAATACACTCTCTTTGCAATATCAATATTATTACCAATAAATTTAGGGAAGACATTCCATCGATAACTACGAGTGTCTTAATGATAATAGTGATATAGTATATATTATCGTGATTCTCATTGGGTTTTTTTAATTGTTGAAGAAAAGACGATTTTTTACTACGCTCTCTTGCTACACCACTGATATTATTACATTTATTCAAGTATTTTATTCGATTTTATGATGTAACAAACATTCAATGAAATTACCAGTTATTCTGGTTGTTATGTAATATTGAGGTGATTTATAAGTGAATGTTTTGAGGTTTCTCGTGAATTTATTACCATGGTTAATGTCCGGCCCAACTTTAATTTCGCAGTAATACATATAATGTCAATAGATCTCGTGAAAAAGTGGATTTTGAATAAATCTGTGTATAAACATTCTTGCTCTCACTCTTACCTAAATGTTAGAGGAGTGAGAAAATGAGTATTGGCAATCACAATACACGATAGAAGCCATATTTCCGGGACCAATGATATTCATCAAATTAAAGGTTAGGTTTCTATCATACTGGCGATGGTATACAGGACAAATTGGTTTATTAATATAGGCATAATAACGCGAGTAACTGAAATATAGTGACAGTAGCTAAGAAATAGCTTTAGTTTAGATATACAAGGCTGTCAGCCAGCCAGTCCAAATAATAAGTTTCACTGCCAGTCCGAGTTTACCAGTTAATGAGATATATATAATTCAACAGGTGAAGTTGTGTTGTACAGACACTCATCTAAAATTCTGTAACAGATAATTGAGCCTAATTACTGCTTGTTACTAGTCCGAATATTAGGATATGATGATTTTCATACTGGCTGTTGCAGGTAAGACATTTTATGTACAAGAATTTGCTTCTTATCCATATGAATAGGTATATACTGAATGAAGGCGAGGAAAACGTTCTGACAACAATCTGGAATCCTAATTTAGCCACTATTTCATACCGAAAAGATACAAACACATTACCACAAGGCAAAATAAATATTTTAATGCTACTATTTCACATAATAAGTGTGTGGAAAAGCCTAATAATAGGTGTAATCACGAAGGGTGGCAGGTAAGTTCCCATTTTATAGCAAAATTATACACAGCAGCCTCACTGTGTCTGGGTTTTCAGTTCTGCGTGTCAAGAGTTAGGTTATTCAAAACTTATAAGTTTTGAATTGCAAATATTACAATAAGAAATAAATAATCTAAGGTAATCTGTATTGTTAGGCGTCTTTGATCAAGTTTGGCAGAAAATCTCGAAGTTTCATATCTTATTAAAACGAGTTCCAGCAAGTTAATAGTTATTTATTATTTTTAGATTACAATAGTTTATATAACTAGTCACCGAAATTGCACGACAAAGTTCAACCATTACAATACAAGCACCAGTGAACGATGAAATACTGGATATACTGGGTATACTTTTTCTTGGCGGGTAAGTGAAACACATTATACTGATATGTAAACTTGACTACTGGTCAGTACGTAACAAAATTTATTTTATTTTATTTACAGATATTTTGGTACGAGTTACTGACGGAACTTGTTCTGTGAATGCATCACAGCTGCATAGACTGACAGGAGATATAAATTATAATAACAGCCAGAATGAAACCTGCACTTGGAATTTTCCATCACCAATCAATGGCAGCGTCTCCTTGGGTATTCGGGTTGAAGAGTTATCAATGAAAAAAAACGACTTCATTTGCAAAGGTGTTATTCGTTTGCCCGGTATGATATTAAGTCTTAATGTTAATTCGTCCTCATAATGAGCATAATTCACCCTATGGTTAGGATTTTAATTCACCTTTCTCAACCTTCCAAAAGTAACCACTAACAGGATTAAATATTAAAAGGCCATGATTCTGTAATTGCCGGTCAGAGGTCAAACTGCAATCCAAAGAATAATCTCGAATGCCAATAAGGTGTTCTGAGAAATCTACCTTACTTAATTATAACCCATGTATTAAATTGATATTCTGCCATTTCTAACAGGTTAACTATGTTAATAACACACATTCAACTTTACTAGGTTTGAAATATGGAATCTGCAGAGATAGCATACGTCACTGTTACATCTATGAAACACCTGGATGTGGACACAAGAATATCAATCTCACTTCATTTAACTGCAACGAAATTACGCTTATCAAGGATAAGGGATTGCCTAAAACACTGACTTTAAAATCGTTCCGAGAACAGCAAAAATCTTTCAACCTCACCTACGAATACTTTGATTGTACCAATTCAGGTATTTAATTTTACGTAATTTCCGTATATACGTTACTGAGACAACTTGCACACGCAGAATAGAAAATAAGTGTATTACCTCCAAGCATTATTTATGCCTTGGCGTCACTCATACAGATGATTTTTGTGATTGTTCATACTATAACTAACCCCTAAATCCGAACCCAAGTTAAAATACTAATAAAAGTAAGCTCAAAAATGCAAAAACTATCGAATCGAAGTAGCTTTTCAATATTTGGGAATTTACTTATCAACGCGTATCTAATTACAGGTACAAAAACACCAGACAAGGCCAGCTGCATTACAGGAAATGTGTACGACGACTGGTGGAAACTATCTTTGGCAGTGATTGCAGTGCTTGCATTCATGCTATTCATAAGCTGCACCTCTACAGCTGTTCTACTATTCCTTAACAGGTAACAGAAGAAGTAAAACATGATTTAAAACAAGTTTTTTTAACGGAGAATCAACTTTTCTGAGAATTGTAGGAAATATCGAATTGGCCCGGTTATCCCTCACTTAATAGACCGGCCCTTTACACTAAAATGCACCAATGCTACCAACAAGTAGGCTATAGCTATGGTCTACCTTTTGATATTTACTCAAGTATATCCGGAGATTGACATGGGAGATTTCATTAACAATTCTATTTACACACCACCAGATTCCCAAGGGGCCCCGTGACTCAAAGAACGTGAAACCCTCTGGTCCGAAATACTATTTTGTCCGCTAGGGGGCAAGCCTAGGTACGATTTCACAACCTTGTATTATTGAAACAATATTCAATTTCTGTTCTCTCTCTATGGAAGGAAAATCAGCAATGAAAACAGAAGCGAGGATACCATGGATTCTACTTGTCCAGAAAGTCCAGCATACGAGAACATCGACGGCACCTACCAGCAAGCCGATAGTGGTAAAAATCAAACAACCACGGCACCAAAAAATGCTGCTACTACTTCTAAGATTGGGAGAATGAACGCATCAGCTAATGAGGAGATAGAGGGAGTCTATGAAAATGAGGTAATAAAATGTTCACATAGGCAATAGACCACCCTGAATGTCGTGGATAGGTTCTCGAAACATGCGACTTCAAGTGAAACGAGGCCTATTTTACCACACACCTAATTATATGAGCAGTACACGGTCAACGGCCATTGTAACAGGGAAAATTTTATATTAAAACAATTGTATGGAACAAGTCCTAACGCAGTAGCAGTAAGCAGTAAGCAGTAGCACTCGTTGAATCCTTTACCACTGCTCAGACTGCATGCACTTTATTTTTACGATTATTATTATTATTATATTCACATACAATCCCCTAAAGTTATTTTTCAAATAAACGGCTGCTATTAACAAGCAGATTGAGGAAGAAGATGGCTACGCCAATGTATCCGTGCAGTCGGGAAATGCAAAGGCGAAGGGGCCGAAGACTGGAATAAGAGGAAATGATGAGGTAGAAGAAGATGAAGATGGATACGTTCAAGCAAATGCAGCAATCAAACCAGGAGGAAAAGACCATTCCGAAAAAGACGAAGTCGAGGCTGTAGATTATGATATGAATAGTTAGGTTAGATATTAGATATGATCAGGGCTCTGCAGATCTAATAATGGGCAGATCTATAATTGGACTCATTAGGAATTTTTTAATAATTGTTGAGTGCTAATGATTTATGTATGGGATTATGAATGTTCATTTAGTAAGCATGATGAAGAAAATTTATATTTACAATATCTCTTTACCAGTTTACTCCTTTTACAATATTCGTTACCAAAGGGCCCTTCTTTTCCCATACAAGTAAAAGTGCTCCCCCCTTTAAATCATTGACTCATGCGAATGGCCCATCTAGGCCAGATAAGACATGTATATTATAACTTTGTCGTACTTCTCGCCCCTCCAGACATTATTGCGTTCGTTTCATTGGAAGTTAATATTTTTATTGTTATTATATTTTCTTTAATTGCTTTGTATATCGCAATGTAACTGAACTATCAGAAGAGCTATTAGCTTTATTACAGAGGAGTGTCAATCACTCTATCAAAACGTACAACATGGCAATTATGAAAACGGAAATATCTATAAAATCATCCACATAATAATTAATTATTGACTAATAAAATAATAATATAATAAAATTAAAACACATCAATATTGGGGTTAGTAGGAAATATTTCTATCATTCTCATTATGCTCTATTATGATATGTTCTTGATGTATATCCTTTACAATATATATAATCATTATTAAGTTTTTTATATAGTAATACCGTATTTCAATATTTCATTTTCACAATGAGACATTTTGATAAGATTATAAAATAACATAGTGGTATATTAGAACACAATATTTGTACGGACGAGGGATTTCAAACTCAGATTTTGATTTTGATGGAATTAGATTAGTTTTTTTTCTAATTATAATAATGGAATACTGTACTATTATAATCTTGTGTCGGAAAAGGAAAATTTGTTTTGTGTTTAGTTTTGTGCAGATATTTCATCGAAGATTTCAATAAAAGTATTGGTAAACAAATCGAGCTGGTATCTAATATTTACCAGTAATAGACAGACAAAACAGTTAGGTTTTACAAGGTTTAAATTATGACACTTCAGCTTGTAGTACAGGTTGGTAAACTCTTTATTCGTGTTGGTACAGCTTTAAAATATATTTCCTGCTACCACGTGGTGTGTTCATGTCATTAGAATTTATGTTTTAACACTACAGAAAAAGTCTAAAGCAATGTCGCCTGTCTGACCAACGTAGCCAATACGGCAAGTCGATGATTAGAAAGATGTTTTCGGAAATCTAAATAAACGAGATACTCACACATCGTCGCGAATGATACGCAATTTTCCCGTCATGTATTGCTTCCATATAACTCAGGTACTCCTCAGTTAATGACCTACTCGTTTACCGACCGCTCCCACTAAGACCAGTATACACTACGGCAGTTACTTGCATTTTATATCGACTATCTACTAGTGACTGGCATAAAAAATCGATTTGGTTTTCCTGTACTGTAGTAACCTTTACCAATGACGTGCTAAATCAGTTTGCGACTTTATAGTCGGAAACTGTATAATAAGCAATTTACGGAAGTTGACAGATTTTCTATTATTACAGTTTGCGAACCGAGAAGAAAATTTCCCAGTCAACAGATGCCGCCTGCAGCATGGCAGAAAGCGCGGTGATCGACCAATCGCGTATGAGAACCAACAACGACCAATCGCAAGGCGGGAAAAATGACCAGACGCGGGAAATAGTTGACAATCCACTTTACGCAATGGACGCTTAAATTCAGAGCATTGTTTAAGAAAGTACATTGATTGACTGTGGTTAAACCAGGGGTGGAAATAGGGGGGTACGCAGGGGTCTGGGTTTCTTTACGTTCTAGTTTGCAGTATACGTCCAATTTTGAGAAGTTTATTAACTATCCTTTGTCAAGTTTTTATCAAACTAAAATTAATGTTATTCACATTAAATATACTTATACATATTTTACACATAAATAATATATTACCCTTTAGTTATATTTGACTGAGTTACCGATAATATTGTGAATGTAATCATAATGCCTAGTAAATATAGGCTCAAAATGGCCCTGAAGTTTACACACACAAATTCATTCGCGAGGCATGTGCAGTGGTTCCCAACCTTTTATCGCGTACCAATTTAGAGTACCATTATATGTATATTGCCTAAAAATTTCTCTCGATGGTCACAATAATTAAATCTTTTATTTATCGACTATATAACTTTTGCAAAGTTACAAGAAAATCACAACAAGTAGCCTAAGTTTTAACTGTAACTAATAAATTAATGCTGTTTGCTTGTAAATTTAACTAAAGTTCGATGGTACTAGCATACCACTTGAATGGCTCTCGCATACCACTAGTGGTACGCATACCACAGGTTTGGAACCACTGCCCCCTCCCTTCTTTCAGTACCTCAGCCTCACAAACCTTAGCATACAGCCCATTTCCACCACTGGGTTACCAAAATAGGTGTAGCCACCAAGAAATTTGATTATTAGGTGGCTCAAAGAAGACTTTTATTTTATCATACATTTTAATTTTAAGTTTATACTACTGTAATTGCTTTTGAAAGTCGCACGATTAACCGATGCGCTTTGATTGTTGATTGATATTTCCATTTTCTGTGTTTAAAGATTTAGTTTATAATATGTTCGCCTTTATATTTCAGCAACGCTGAAAATTTGAACTGAATATTTTTTCACTTCTATTCCATAACTACAATATATTGGCTGATATTAAATACAATGTCTGAATTATATGCAATATGGTACATTCTGTGTAACTCCGATATTACATGCTCAGATTACACGCGAATATAACGCGATGGGTCATGGCCTATTTTTTGCCTTGTCGCCTTGAAACGTCATTACGTTTTAACAGATTCATCGCAGGTCGATTTGGTCGAGTCAA
>QXVX01002287.1:0-13835 GCA_013436065.1 Halocynthia aurantium | reverse complement strand
AAAATTCATAGGTGCTAAATTTCGGTTTTATATATTTACGACTGTGATAAAGCTGGTTGTAATAGCGCTTCACCGAGATTCTGTCAGTTAACAGAGTAAGGTAACTTTTAATAGTCACTATTGCTATATCTCCTTATCTGCTGATGTATATGTTGAGTTTTAAATGAAAAAGCGCCCTAGGGGCTTACTAATACGCTGAGCATGAAGTTGTCGATAAATGGCAGAGACGAAAGGTCATAACACTACCAGCAGGCTTACAATTCATACAGTAGTGTACTAATTCTATCATGTTAGTTTTGTACCACAACTTGTATGGAAGATCCAAGTTTAATATACTACTTGCATGCTATACTGTCGGGTAACCCATACAAATTCTTGATAGTTAGATGGAAGTGTTGCTGCGTTATTTTGGGCTCGACTTATCCGGTTAATATAGACTGAATCGATTTATACGCCGACANTAAAATACACCTCACAAATTTAAGTGTGATTAATATGCTGATTGACGATGCCGGCATATACAGTAGTTAACACTAATAACGTTTTGGCCAAAGATTTTAAAAACTCTTGCGCATAAACATCTGCTAACTATTAAATATGAATAGACTTGCCACACCTTGCAGGACCTCAGATTCAGATAGTGTTAATTAACAGTGAAAGAAAACCTGGACAATACCAAAACCAATGGACATTCTTATCATTCCCAACATACAACGTACATATGGACAAGACAGCTGTTTAATACCCAAGAGACTAAAGGTATCTGACAATTTATACATCTTAAACAAGAAGGTGGTGACTGTAAGGTTTAAACTTCCCATCTGCTGTTCCCGTGATCAATATCTGTAATTCTATCACGTTCCTCTTAGCTAAATAAAGATTTTGTTACGCACACCGCAAACGTTTTAATGATCACTTAAGTAATGGAACAGTTTTCATTTCCTGGTATCTGATACTGAAAACAAATAATAAATGCTAATGGGAACACATAACACCGGTTTCAATATTACTTCATGCATTAATGCCTTCGTATAATCATCACATAATATGACGCAATTAAAAAATTATCACAAGATATTGAACTGCACATTAGATCTGCCTGTACGCACATACTCCAACCCACGTGCGTACGCAAACTTCCTCCATCCCGCACAAATGAAACTCACATAAATATATATTTGGTACAGTCAACCCTCAATAAAATTAACTAATAGAGGGGATGTCCATTTCAGACGATTGTTTTAGTTAACCGAATGGCAGGGGAATAACGGTGTATACGAGAACAATATTGGAAATACATTCGTCCCTCGCTATATCGCGGATTCATTACATCGCGGATTTTATATAATATTGTATTGTATGCATTTTAATGTAATATTGTATGTATTTTATTTCATGATAAATGCCATGCCGTACAGTACTAGTATGTTTAAGCGATTCAAGTTTAAAAAAATTAAATAACCGGTCAAATGAGGGGGGGGGGGGGGGGGGGGGGGGGGGGGGGGGTGTGAATGATTTATAATGGTTTAAAATACATTTAAATAAATTCAAATTGTTAATAAATATGTGGTTTCTACTTCGCAGATTTTCACCTATCGCGGGAGGCTCTGGAACGCAATTCCCGCGATAGGTGAGGGATTACTGTATATATACACTAGACAACATGATACATAGTAATTAAATGCCAGAAAATACCCATAAACATATTAAATATAATATAAATACAGTCGACATCAGTTAATACATCTACCTCGGGCCAGACGATTTTGGATGTAATAAGCGGTGATTGTATTTACCGATGTCTACTGTATACATATCAGTGTAGTTGTGTTACATTATATGCTACGCCAGTACAATCCTTACGGTACGATCCNTTACATTATATGCTACGCCAGTACAATCCTTACGGTACGATCCTTATCAAATTTAGTCCAAGTCTAAATCTTAAAGCCTAAATTGCCGTCCAGCGTAATATAGCGAGTTTCCTGAAATATTCTTGGGTCGACTCGATAGCCTTGTTAATTGAATTGCTGTTTCGATATCATATGTGCGTTGCCTGCTGTATTAAGGTTAAGTATGTCCGGTGTAATCTTAAGTTTGCTTGATAGACTCATAAGTCACTCATATTTGTTCTCTGTTCTCATCACATGGTCGTGCGTTCCTCTAGTTTTGTATTGCTGCTAGTCATACGATATTTAGGCGGAATCGAAAGTGGATGAATCAAGCGGTGGCTGGATGGATTAAGCGGGGTTTTATAATGGGAAATGAATAGGAAAATTCCGTCCCAAGCAATTTGGATGCATTAAGCGGTTGGTTGTATTAACCGATGTCGACTGTATATATTTTATAAAATCATTCAACATTACAGTATATAAAGATTAGGAAGATGTCAATACTAAAATTGCAACGCGGACAGTCACTCTCTTGACCAAGACAGCAGGTTCTATACCTGAAGTAAATACATGACAGCAGGTATATTATAATCTCTTAATGGTACATCTGAAACTGATTTTCTACATGTTGTAACTGCTATACCTGAAGGTCTCTCACTGCAATTTGATTTACTTAGGGTTAGTGCATTATACTTCTGATATTTGTTAGTGATCTGCATTCATATTGCACAGATTTCAGACAGGAACACATACAGTAACCCGAGAACTTCCTGTAATAGTATTTCCAGTTATATGCCTGTAACAGCACTGTAACAAACTGCTAAACTAGCTAGTCTGCTCTGTGCATTTAAAAAAGATTCATAATTCCGAGTGCAGTGTTGCTGAGGCTCTGAGAACTTGGTGAAAAAAGCCAAATAAACAAGTGTGGGATTTACCAGCGTCGTATATTAGATAGAAGCAGCCTTCCATCACTTTCAATTCTAATATATATATATACGAAATATTCTGCTTTACAGCTCTAGCGGGTATGAAAAAATATGCCTATGGCTATTTGCTATGGCTAAAGTCTTCGTTTACTTATTTTAATTAATACGAATGTTGAATAAAAGGAATTCTGATTCATACACTACAGTACAGTATACAGTACAAAGCCAGAAATATCTCGAGACCGGCACTGAATCCAGCGTTACAATAATGAATGTTGGAAGGTCAGGCAAGCTATCATCGAACTAATCAACTCCCATATTAGAACAGCACCAAAAGAGTGAGAGAGTTGCACGGGATATTACATCATTTCCCCAAGACAAGGAAACAATCAATGATGTCATCGAAGTCATGAAATGGTTACAAAATAATAACGAGTTCACGTGAAAGTTATAAAGTCTGTTGGCGTTTCAATTCGATCATTTATCAAATATGACACCTGAAAACATCTAACGTGACAAGGAACTTCAATGTGTTTTATGACATAATTCCAAGTAATCAATGCAATGTAAAGTACTTTGAAGACCTAAAACTGTACAACACCTGCAGCTATAACCTGCAACTCCATTCGGTCCTCCACTAGCACTGACTTAGCGTATGTAAGCATAATCCTAACAAGCAATTCCATATAACTTGAAGCCATACAGTAGTGTACTAATTCTTTCATGTTAGTCTTGCACCACAACTTGTATGAAAGATCCAAGTTTTATATACTACTTGCATGCTAAGCTGCTGGTTAACACATACAAATTCTTGACATTTAGATGGAAGTAATGTAGTCTACTAATTATATCATATCAATCTTTTACCACAACTAGTACAAAAGATCCACCCACGTGGGTCCAGGGTGAGTAGGCCATATAAAAACTTTAAAAATGAGGAGCTAATATATATTTGGGCATGAACTAATTCTTGAGACATCGTCACCGTGATCATATGAATGTAAAAATATAGTGAATATAATAAAATCAACGTTTCTATTGATTTCAATTTCCACTTCTAAGGTGGATTATGTTTATCAGTATGGAAGGAAAGTTAACGTCTAGCACGAGTGGTGCCGAATGAAAAACATAATGCTGAAACTCTGGGCTGTCTTGGGAGACCCGTCTGACCGCCCCAGTCAAGGGGTTGGGAATTACTCTTTTACACATTCAATTCCTCTCAATCAAACACTAATTAGTAAACTAACGAGAAAATAAAAGAAAGATCTCCTACCTTCTATTTCCAAGGTTACTTCTTCTTCAATGATCAGGATCTCGTCCATACTCGACCTGGTCATGGATGAGTGTATATCCGTTCCGAGTGATCGAACGCTGACATCACTTGAGCTGACTTCTTCAGACAATCTACGCAGGACCTCGATGGCATCCGTTTCCTCATATTGCTGCTGTCGCTCTTTCATGTTCGGAGGAGGCTGAGAGAATGTTGGAGCTAGTTTTGCGTTTGATGATTTTTTCGATTTTTTTTTTCTCGAAGTTTTTAGCTCGGGTGAGGGGCTTGTTTCCACAATGATCATATTTTGCTCTATGAGTTGCTTTTTAGGCTCTCCACTGCCATCTTCTGGTTCGCTGGAATGCTTTTTTTCTGCTCTGGAATGTTTGCTTTGCCGCCGTCTCTCTCTGGCGCCACCCTGAGTCTTCTTTTGCTGACTTTCGACGGTTATAATGTCAGGTAATTTACGTCGTGTACGTTTCGGTTTTTGTTGATCAGTTTCTTCTGAAGATTTCAATGGTTCTGCTTTGGTTGAACTTTTATCTAGAAAATAGAGAAATATTTTCTTAATATAACTTAATAGCAACAGGTTGTGAGCCAACCAGAAGTTATATGCTTTACTGTAAGGCTTATGCTCCGTGGAAATTTAATATAAGTAATTAAACTCCATCTAGTATCAGATATAGTGTATGGGACATGTACAATCCAATTCAGTATTTAACTGAAGGTTACGCTCTGTTGAATTTTTCTTTTCTAAAAGCTCCCTTCCTATTCGGGAACTTGTGCTATGGTATTACATGTGATCACTGATGGGATGATGATTGACCCGAGGTTACTATAACCTCATTGGAGGTCATCATCATCGCTGGTACCCTATTTATACAGCTGTGTTGAATGCGAGCTGGTGATTGTATCTTACTCAAAGACACAGAGCTAATGCACTCTTCCACCTCCAACTAAATGTAGAATTGCTTGCAGAAAAGAGTAAAATAGCACTGTAGGTCTCTTGCACTATCTATTGAATATTATTAAATTATGAGGTTCCAGGTGATAACTCCGACACAAAATTTGATATCCCTACGACAACCCCCGAGAGGACCCAAAATCACACAGAAATTCAGTCTACGGTCAACGATAGTGTTTCTATATGGAATTGAAACTTTGTAAGACACTCACCATCTCCACTGAAAAGTGCCACTGCATCACTAACAGATATCGGTCGGGGTTCGTCGGGTCCATGTTCTGGTTCAGTGACTTCCCCGGTAATTTCAAACACATCTGTAAATAGTAATCATGTTTATAAAACGTTCATTTGTATTCGTTAACAATATAAAAATTATCTGATGAAAACGGAAACCAGCAGGCCCCAGGACTTCGCAGGACCTGTAACATTTGCTATGAAACCTATTTCATGCTAAAAAATTAGAATTTCTCTTCGCTTTACTAGTCATCCTAACCCCAGCCCTCATCGTGCATACTTCCCAGCTTAAGTGACACCCCATAAGGGAGTCCGAGTCAAGTTGTCAGCTACTTGTGGCTGGATCGCAACCTTTAAATTTCCTCAATTCTGAATTTTTTTATCGGACTCCACACCCCCTGGTGTGAAGACATATCGTCACTCTACGTCATAATGATGACTAAAATACCTTCAACACTGTTCGCTCTCTCTTTGACAACAATGTTCATCTTCTCTTTCGTTGGGCTTGTCAGTTCGGTAACCGTGGTGATCTCAACAGCACCGCCCTCTAGTGGACTTTTGGTTACAGAGATTTTCCGCGAGTTTTCTTCTGCAATGAGAAAAACTGTTTAATGGATACCAAAGCATTTATAAGTTATTTAGTCCACAGGTATATGCTACATCTCACACTGGAATCGCTTGTGCGTTTGCTGAGCATAGATTGCCTATTGAAAGTGGAATGATAAATTAGCCTTAATAAAACCAAACAAGAAAAAGCTGCAAGTATGAATAAATGTGCAATCCTGATTATACTTTGAGATCAGGGGTGTCAAATACGCGGCTCGCCAGGCATATCGACCACAGTCATAGTAAAAAAATGCTCTTATGACTTAACAACAGTAATCTCGGAACTGGCATTTTATTAAAGAGAATTATCTTTCCAATCACCAGGACTAAGTCCGTATGCTACAAAGTTGCGATTTTGAACTTGCATGACATTATGACAGTTAGAGTTGAGTTTCTTAAGGAGACTGATGTGCGTGCGGTAATTAGCTGCGTAATTCTGCTGATTATCTCTTTAATTATAGTTTTATTATTTTACAATGGCCAGTGCCCCCCGCCCTCCCCTTATGCAGCCCGCAATCCTACTCGAAATTTCTTATGCAACCCTAGGTGCGATTTAGGGTATAATTCTGATACATGAATCAATAACTTTATGCTCAGTAGTATTTAAGAGATACACTTTAGGACTTAACTTATACACTGGAAAATGGAATTTACAATGGCCAACTATTATCCCCAGTATAATATACCTAAGTGAATATTTAAAGCACCTGAAGGTATAATATACATTTCTTCTATTGCCTATTCAGTTATAGTATAATAATATAAGGAATGAAGGCATCCTGTTTAACAAAAAGCCATTTCCTTGATTACTAATTCAATAAAATAAACACTAGATCTCTGATACATTAAATTATGTAACATGTAGAATGCATTGTATTCCCTTTCCGATGATAAAATCATTTCCTCAATTACTAATCAAAAAAGAAACAAACACCTGCTCTTTCTCGGGGAGAATTACCTCTTAAAACCAATCTCCTTCCATCTTTATACACCTGCAAAACATCCGGCAGCCCTTACTATCTATTCAGTTTAATATACATCCCTTTTTCTATTTTGCCATTTTAAGAATAGTGGTCCCTGCAAGGATCGTATCATTTTAAGGAGTGGTATATTGTGATAAGTTGTCTGTTCTATACAGAATCTCAAGCAACAAAAATGATTCGAATCTGCATTGAAATCTCTTTTGTTCTCCTGGCAAGTCTGATCTTGGGAACAGAGGGCAATAGTGCTGCGGCAATAGGTAAGAATTAGAATTAGCTAATTTGGTTCTCGGACGACAAGTCCCACGCCTATTGTAAAAAACCTGATTATAAAGAAAAATTTCTAATTTTACCAATATATAAGGCACACTCGATAGTAGCTCAATAGGTTTTATCTTAAAGTACCCCACAAATAAACATGCTCCGCAACCGGTGTGCCGCGGCCCACTGGTGTACAGTGAGATGATGCTAGGTATGCCGCACTGTAACTGTAACCTGAATATATGTTAATAAACAGAACCTTTATAAATATGTTTTCGCTCTCAATAAAAAACTCTACTATCTTATAGCAGAGTTAACACTAAAACCGTCAAGGCGATCATTATGAGCGTTTTTCATCTTTATATGTGAAAAATTACAAAACCAGGTACAGTAACAGAGTCAAAGGAAAAAAGTTACGTTATTGACCGGTCAATCGCGAGGTATTAAGAAATTTTCTAGTCGCTCTTTACCTATGTGAAGTTGGCCACCCCTGGTATATATTATGTCGCGAATGTCGCAGTTGCATAAAGAACCATGGAATATAATCACCGCATGAAATTTAATCCCGCTGTTAAATATAACCCCAGAGTGACAATTACGGATTACTAGTGTATGGTTGTTCAGTTGGTCCGGCCACTGGAGTTTCTTNCTTTGAATTATTGCAACAATTAACTTTTGAGTTGGCAAAATATGCCGGCAAAGCTTTCTCTTTTTCTTCCATACTGTATGTATTCGCTGAACGGCGTTTATAGCGCTACCAGTCTTTGTCTTTGGAGATCGCCTTCGTCCGCTACTACCCGCCTTTATTTAGTCAAGAAGGGGGGCTTAAAAAGGGGGCCCCAAAAAAGGGGCTTTGTTGGTGGTACGCGACCAGATTAAAAAACACTAAAGTGGTACGCAGTCAGTAAAGGTTGAGAACCACTGATTTATTATAACAAAACATTTCACATCCAGAAAAACTCGACCTCTTGTTCTTGTATGACGGGTCGGATGATGGTGACGTGACCATCGCGAGAAACTATATTTCAACAATCGCAGATAATTTTGATGTTGGACACGCTAGTACGAGAATCGCAGTAAAGCAATTTGGTACCGACGCATCCATGAGTACCTTGCGAATCCATAATGATGCCACTTTTGGAGAATATTCAAATGTCGTTCAACTTCGGGTAATTTTTTCTGAATTACTGGTAAAATTTTGTTATAACACAATCTCTGGAAGCTTTTATTTTGTTTAACATATGACAGACGGCGATAAGAGACGGAACTGAAGATATTGGTGGGGCTTCTTTTCTTTTGGAAGCTATATCAGGCAGCATACCCGATTTCACGAATAAGGATAACCCATGCCAAATAAATATCATGGTCATAATAGCAAATGGGTAAGTAGCAGTAGCTCTAACTAGTATTTTAATGATCACGATTATTTACGATATTGAAACTGTAACTCATGAGCCTCAACCTAAGCCCAGAGAAGTGTTTCAATATAAGCGTATATGACCAAGAATAAACCGTGTGAATTATTTTATATAACATAATAAATAAATAAACAAAATAAACACAAAAGTTTGTAGCCATGAAACACCTGTACCGTAGGCAAAGTTGAACAACGCGGTAATTTGTCTATTTATTTACAAACTACCCTGCTTTCACTCATCTTCCACTAGCCTTAGTAACAACGCGCTTCCATTCACAAATGAGAATCAGGAACGGAATGTTTTTTTTGGTACCATACAATTTCATTGCACTTCTAGTTAACAAAAATTTTAAATAACTACTTTAGAATACTATCACGGCGGTCTCAGATCAACTCCGAAGTGAAGGCATCATACCGATCGTAATTGGATTAGACCTTGGGGGTCAAGTACAATCTATACGAGTGCGACAACAGGATCTTGGAGTAAGATTGCGATTCTATTGCCCACACAACACTATCTTAATATTATAACTCAACATCCTATGCAATAGAAATGTTGAATTAAAACCGATATACCAAGGGAAATGGGGAGACTGTCCCAAAGCAATCACAATAAGCAATGTCCACTGTGTCAATGTTATCAACCAGTTATTATTATCAAAATGAGACTGTCCCGAAGTGATCGCAATAAGCTGTGTCCACTGTATATCATTTATATCTGTTACTTAATGATATCAGCATACATAAAAAACGTTTTAGGGAGGAAAAGGGGACAACAAAAAATACTTTTTACTTGTGCTATGTGACATTAATAAAAAGGAGGAACAAGAAAAACACAAATTTTCAATCAAAAATTACATATTTTTCATCTATTCATTATTTTACAGATCATAGCAACAGGAGACCAAGATTCCCTCGTGTGAACCTACTTTCTCACTTCATCAGCTCAACTATCTGCTACTTCGACTTCAGTGATCTCCATGATTAATTCTCAAAAACCAAGCCGTGAGTTAATTTTCTCTCTTCATCATTGTATCGGTTATTTTTTTCTTACGTACAAATTCAAATTACAGTCAAATCTCGTTACTATGCCACCCGTCGGGACCGAGGTAAAGTGGCATAGTAACGAGGGTTTGTAAAACGGCTACAGTATACTGTACTGTACTGTACTGAACTACTGTATTAACGAAACTAAAAACGCTACGAACGAAACAATAAATGGCTGTAAAACGGCTACAGTACATGGCCATGTAATTTATTCTCTCAAGTTACCTAGCTCAGCCCAAAACTCCGAAGAATCGTCAGTTGGCGCAAAATTTGAAACGAAATTTTGAATTCGAAAATACTGTACTGTACAGTTAATTGTACAACGGGGGGGGGGGAAACGTGGCATACAGTTAGATGCTGCATTACATTGTCACGTCACAAGGCTGTTTTTATCTACAGTACAGTTGTTGGGGCGATCAAAAGTGGTATAGTAGCGAGAGTGGCATTGTAACGAGATTTGACTGTAGTGAACATAATGAAATTAACATAGCTACTTCAAAAACAACGTCCAAAAACAGTCGTCGATACATAGCAGAGACGAAAATAATGCTGTGATACTAACAGCAGTCCTACATTCATACGTTAGTGTACTAATTCTATCATGTTAGTCTGGTACCACAACTTGTATGAAAGATCCAAGTTTTATTATACTACTTGCATGCTAAGCTGCTGGTTAACACATACAAATTCTTAATAGTTAGATCGAAGTGGAGCTGCCTTATTTTTTCATACTCAGGCTATGCTATTTCGGGACAAATGGCATAGCCTGAAATATTCATGTATGTAAGACTATTAAAAATGTCCTAGCAATTCTTAGCTTGCTGGTCGACACCTGATTTATGCATTACATTACAGTTTGTTGCGAGAACCCATGCTGGAACGGTGGAACATGTCACAAAAGAGGATTATTCAATTACTACTGCATCTGCCTTACCGGCTACTTCGGCAAGAATTGCAGATTTTGCACCCGTGATGTTTAACCTTAAATATCACCGAACGACAGAATGAATGGAAACTGGATTACACATATATATATATATATACACAATTTGTCTTATAACGCATATAAAGGTTCTCCTGGCTACTACCCTCAGCTCTCATCACAACGGACTTGTTGTGGGGAGTTGAGGTTGTAATACTTTTTTTTCGTTCGAGTTGGATTTTGAAAATTGCTACTCCAGCTAAAGCTAAAAGTAGCAGACTCCTCGACTCCACATCAAGTTTAATATGGGGGGAAGTTGTATAAAAAATTTTGAATTTCCATTGTAGTAAAATATTGTAAACATCATATAACCTATAAGATGCAATCATTTAGTATGCACTAGACAAAAATTACAAGTTATTTATGCGAAAACCTGACACCGGCAGTAAGCAATCACATATTGCATCCGTTGTATAGAGAGCCGAAGTGTAATGCTTACCTTTTTTTTCGAATGGGGATTGCGGCCACAGAGAACTTTTTTAATCGATAATACATATACAAGATTAATTAAATAGGAACCTTGGTTTAATGGCTTATGTGGAAATAAGTGATTGTTAATGATGGAAATTTATAATAACATAAAACAAAGTAAAATAAAAAAATATCTCGATTGAATCATAATTTCCTTTTATCCACAATTAATATTGCTATATGATATTCTTATGCAAAATCCAAATTTACTTTACTCTATAAACACTACATGAAATAGCAATGTTATTGTTTAAGTCATAAATTTCAAATTTTTCATGGAGTCAGAATTTTACATTCAAATACATTTTGTTGTTGAACCATGGCTATAAATAATAAAACATATCTCAAATTTATTTGAACGGTTACCACCAGTGTTCCCCCTAATCCAGTTGCTCCCAACCTGTGGTAAGCATACCACTACTGGTACGCGAGTACCTTCGAACTTTAGGTAAATATACAAGCGAAGAGCGTTAATTAACTAGAAATCGAACAGCTTCCGGGAACAGATTACGAAGCACAACTGTATTTTAAGCATGTCAAGATTTACAATTTCTCTAAACATCTATTCAGTAACAGTATAAAAATCTGCCAATAATATTAATCTGCCTTTGATTATAGTCACCGGTCATCAATGTTTCAATAAAACTGTCTAATTTGACTCTGACACCACATCCCTTGTCTCAATATAGCCCAACTAGCTATGAAAACTCACAGATATCAACTACATATCTGCACAAAACTTGACAACACAACTAGCAAAACATAAGATCACAATCCAACCTGTTTTCTGAGTCTTCAATGGAGTTTTTTCTTTGCTTTGTTTCTGCTTCGGGGTCTTTGGCAGCGAATCAGAAGATGAGATTCGAAATTTACTGAAAATAATAACAAGAATTTATGATAAGTTGCATTTTGCAGATCACAGTGGTAAAACTGCAAGGAGCCCAACATGAATTATTACTGAATTGATCAGAGAGTGAATGTCTTAGAACGAAAGGTTCAACCGTTGAACCCCTATCGTGTGATTGGGAATAGGGACTTGCGTATAGCGCAGTGGTTCTTAAACTTATTTGTTAGTGTCTATTTTCTGATATTATGCTTGGGCTAGCACCTCACCTCAGCCTATGCTATACCGACCTTAGTAAGATTTTTCTAAGTAAAAAACATAAGTTTTAATATTTGACAAACAGATCCTCGAGTCTCCCCTATCACATATCTGTCATCTACTCCGTGGCTTGGTTAGCATTTTTTTACTAAGCTGAATCATTTCTTGACCAACTATAGAGATTGATAAGCCAACAGCAGTGATTTTATTCCTTGCCAAAGATGGGGATATTTATTTAAATATAAGCACCTAGCGCCTAGATTCATAGCTTGATGAGAGCTCGATAATGATTGAATGATTCTCACCTTGCTCCAGGACTTCCAGGTGAAGAAGATATTGAACCATTCGGTGTTGCACGAGATGTTTTTCTCATTCTATCTTTGTGACGTTCTATCGCCTGTTCTGCTCTGTTGAACAAATAAAGTTAGTTTCAAAATTTAAGGGTAAAACTTCAACGTCATACTTTTTTGTGACAAACAGTCGCAAGGGTTAGGGGTCATCGTTAAATGCATATAACCTACAATGCCAAACATGGGGCTCACGTTTTGCATGCTGACAGCGTAATGGGACACAGTATGCAGCTGTACATCAACAAGTACTTAGTTTATCTGAGCTCCGTGCCATTTTAAGTGTTGAGTGCAAGTATGTTGAATTATTTTCCTAAAACTAGGTATAATTCGGCCATGATTAGCTTTAACACAACTTGTACATGTTCAGCATTCTAGGGTTAAGTGTTGATTACAAGTTTCAAACTCGGAAACAAAATAGCGCTAACATAATAATACAATCAAAACAGTCGGTACCTTGACAGTTTACGAGATGAAGAAGTGCTTGAACCAGAATCGGAAAATGTTTTTGTAGAACCAGCAGAAGATGGACGTGAAGAAACTAGAGAAAATAGATCAAGGATCAAACAGCAAGCACGAAACATGATATTTGCGGAATGCAGAGACAGGGAAGTTGTACAGGAACTAATAATCCTAAATTACTTTCATCAATTCAAAATTTTAATTAAGCGCTTCCGGTTTCAGGCTTTGCCCTAGTAAATTCCTATTACTTTCCATATCAGAAGACTTCCTGTTACAGAGGTGCCTCGTACTTCAAGTTTGAACCGTTCCAGGAGGTCATTCGAATCAAATATGAAATTGGAAAATATGGAAAGCTCCGCTCCACTCCCACACCCTAATCCGAATCCATTTTATTGAATTTGAATAGCCAATACTAATAATTTAAGGTATAAATGACACAATGCCCTGAATACAGTCAAAGCTCTTTCCTTTGACATCAAAGTTAAGGATCTGCGAAGTGCAAGGGACTGTTACTTTTTGAAACAGAGGCTGAATTTTAGGATCTGGGAACGGATTAATTCACTTTTAATTATTTCTAATGTGGATATCTGATATCATAGAACAGATTGAGTACAAACTACGAGGCATCACTGTATCTTAAAATTATCATAAATATTATAAAGTCTTTATATATGTTACCTGGGAAATAACATGAATGCAGATGAAGATAGACACCAGATAATGATTAATCACAATATCTTACCGCTATTACTCTTTGCTGCGTACGGTGATTCCACTGTTCTTTTACGAGACGCTGATGGTGACGATACGACAGGTTTTCTGGAAATTATAAAATATAAAAATTAATTTCATCCATCACAAATATAAATAAAGT
>QXVX01002286.1:0-15818 GCA_013436065.1 Halocynthia aurantium | reverse complement strand
TTTTTTAAAACTTTTAGCGCTTAAACATGCTAGTACTGTACGGCACGGCATTTGTCATGAATTAAAATACATACAATATTATATATTATCCGCGATGTAGTGAATCCGCGATAAGTGAACCACGATATAGCGAGGGACGACTGTATTTGTGTTTTTTTGTGGTTATTTATGTATTTTTTTCAATACGGTACGGTATGATTTTAATGAATGCCGTGCATAGCAGTACTTTGCTTGGGGCCCCAATTACCCAAGCGGTTTTGCCCGAATTTGAGGAGGCAACTTTAAGCATCAAACTATCGATTTTTTTGTCAGGATTATTACAATAAGAAAAATTATAACAACCCATAAATAAGATACTAATAATGCAACAGAAAGTTTTTTTTTTATGCCAGCTTTAATTCAATTAATCGACGTGATGTATTCATCAGGTTTAAAAATACTGTGCTTATGCCGCAAGACGAGTACAGTACTTTCTCTGTTGAGCTAGTTGTTAGAATTACGCCGTTTCGTTTACTTAAAACTTGTTTACAAAGCCACTTTAACAAGTAATAATATTGCAATGTGTTTAACTAGGTTGCGTTTAATGTTCTTCAGGCTCTGCCTTACATTTTGTAGGCTCAGGTTCTTATCAAAACTTCGTGTTGCTGGGACTGCGAACCTTGTACTTCAGGAGCGATCGTTGTTAACAACACAAGATGTCAGGTATGATGACTTCATAAACGGGAATGTCTTAAACAGCAAATGCACACGGTATAACGTAATTTTTACCTTTAATATCTGCTCTGAAAGATCCGTAGTTTTATTGTGGGTAATTGTGCAGAAATTTGTATGGTTAAATCACTGTGGTTCGGTTTTATTTTCAATTTTTATTTTGTATTTTATTTAGCCAACCAGAATAAGAAACTTCGAATAGGTATTTTTATATTTCAGCTATGCCCATCGTATTACTGGCCTGACGTAAACAGAACCCAATGTGAAATAATACCGCCAATTTATTTGCATTGGGATGATGCTCCAGCCATAATACTTGCCGTGCTCGCCACAGTCAACATCGTTCTCACGAAACTCAGCACGATTTTTTTTATTCGGGTATTTTGCGACTTCCTTTAAACTTTAAGGCTCCTCTCCAAGTTTGATACAGCGACTTTTTATAGCACAGAGATGACCCGCTCATAAAAGCAAGCGGGAAAGAACTTATGGGTGTTATATTATTCGGGATATTCGCTCAAAACATACTCGTATTCATTCTACTTGCCGAACCGTCTTCTACCACCTGCTTGATATCAAGGCAAGTTTTCCAAACGCGTTAAAGGTAGGGGAGATATTTTCAACGTATTCGTTTTTTTAAGGTTCGTTTTTGGGTTGGACTTCACGATAACGTACGCGCCGTTGCTCGTGAAATCTAATAGGATATTCAGAATATTCAAGGGTGGTAAGAAGTCGCCTGTTCCTCCAAAATGGATACAACCACGTGATCAGCTAGTGATAGCAGGAATTATCATTTTCATTCAGGTAAAATCGAAACTTCTTCTGTTTTTTGTTTACCAGAACCGAATGTACGTATATTAAAGTACCCCGGGTTTTACCAGAGGTACTGGTTTTAACAACATATTTTTTTTAAAGGAAAAAAAATCCTCAAACCAGTCACTGGTATTATATCTGTGTAATGCATTCTACTGCGCAAGTCGTAATCCGTTATGACGTATGGTATTGACTCATTTCACTTTTTGTATTGATAATCTGGAAATTAATTATTAAAGTAAATTGTCCCTTATTTGAAAATTCAAGAATGGAATTTCAAGAAACCGTATTTCTTTGTTTCCTGTTGATTTTTCAAAAACCTTTTCTGCGTGTTCGAGTGTGCATTATAAATATTTGAGCAGCCGCAGCAGTACATTTTAAGCACATGTATGCTTATATTTTATATCGTGTCATAAGCTAATTATAACATTATTGACTTTACCATTCCATTCATCTCTTTTTTGCACTGCAAAGAGCAGTCATGATATCAACATACGCTGCTAGTAGAATGTTCGATATTCGAATAAGTGGTTTAGAGTTTAGACCAGTGTTTCCCAAACTTTTTTCCAATAGCGCCCCCCTGGTCAACTTAGTGACTATCGAATGCCCCCCTCGACAAAAACAAATTTATTTTTCATNATCTTAGTGTACTTAGTATTTGATAAAAAGCGTACAAGGATATTTCAGTTTATCCAACAACTTTCATGAAATGCACCATTTTAGTATAATTCAAAACAAATCTGACCCCCTGTAATTGCGTTGTAAATCCCTGGGGGTCCACCCGGACCCCGTTGGGAAGCCCTGACTTAGATGACCACAATCTTTTCAATAACTATTTTTTTTGCTCAAGATTTCCTCTTCTACCCGTGCAACAGTAATTCAAGCTTCTGAACTTCACAATATAAATAGTGATGATGACGCAACTGAAAGAGACGACACACGATGCATATGCACTTGCAATACTTGTGGCTCAGGTAATTTATTTATGATATATCTCATTCCTTGCATGTACGATACAGGCAGAGTATGTTAAGTGGCAGAAGTGAACTTATGATATTTATTGTTCGCGGTACAGTTTGTATAGATCATTTCAGCCAATTTTCTAAGAAGTTCCATGCATTGGCAAGAATGTCTAGTCCAGTACGCGCAGTATGAATTACTGGCGCTGCGGCGAACTGTACAACTTGGTGGAAACTGCATAATCTTCAGTGTGATACTGGTTATAATAGTTCCTTGCCCTTTCTTGCCTCTTTGTGCGCCTGTACTGTCTGATTCCACATCAGTATATATAATTAGACTCCATCTTGAATTTAGTAGTTTATTATGGAAAGGCAATTAAGTGCCGGCACCCAAATGCAGTTAAACATTTCCTACTACTGAAATAACCGGTGCTTATTGCTACATAGTCCGTGGGCTAAACATTGCTACGCGACATTACATTCCTTGTTGCGTGTGTACGAGATATATACAGTACTTTGATTCATTCTCACGACCTAGAACTGAACACTACAGCGATTCCTTTCATTCAAAATATATTATAAAAAGTCGTAATGGACATGACATAGATGAATCAGCCTACGAATTGTAATGAACATTACATACAGTGTAATGTCATATCTCTCGCGTGACAACGACCGCGACAGTGGCGCACTATTCAAAAGTGACCTTTCCTGCCTGCCTAAAGCGCGAAATTTCATAACGGCTCTAAAATAGGTATCATAGATATTTACATGTAAGAATTATGAAATTCATGTTCCATGTATTTTAAAATAATCGTTACCTGTTTCCGTTTATCGCTTACAAAAACTATAAAATGATTAACAAAACGTCGCCCACTCAAAATAGGCACAGATATTAGATATTCGGAATCCTGAAGCTAAATTTAGCCTTGCTCTCCTGCTATTTGTCTATACATAGGTCACGTTATTTAGATAATATATAACTAACTACATCCAGGAATACAGAGAGGGTCTAGTAGCAAAGCAAGTCGGTCGGTTCCCATGTTTTTGTCGCCGAACTCAAGAAGGTATAGCTTGACTACTCATGACAGAAAAATAAATGAATGCGATTACAGTCGATTTACAGGATGCACCTCGCTGGTGGAAAACGAAAATGAAATGTCAAAGTGAGTGTGAGTGTGACACCATATAACGAAAAATCTACTAATTTTATCATTTGAAAAAATTATTCGCATTTTAGTCCGAATCACATTCCTTCACCCTGTCCTTCAACGGTGACAACCACGAAAATTAGCAAACCGTTTACAGACGAGAAGGTGATTGGAGTTGACAAACGCACATTCTTCTATGTTGGAGATGAACCGGAAAGCGGAGCTTTGTCATCTGAGACGTAGGATAACCAGATCGCTTCATTCCAAAGGTAGCATTATTATATTTCTCAGACCAAAGGGGCCAAAATACAATAATTTCCAAAAAAGAAATTGCATTGCAATACAGAACTTGCAAACAAAGTTTTCATTGTTTGATGTAATTTGGAGTTAACACTATATTTTTCTTGGTCTCTTGGATCTCTGGATGACATGCTGAAGGGCTAAAATACAGCTGAATATAGGAAATCAATTGGGCTGCATCTCCACAACATTAGGAGGCATTGTAAACATATTTTTGCGCCTTAGCGTTAGTAGCAACGATTCCTAAAAACTGCGTACCGGACCATGGAAATCACAGAGTGCCATATTAGAGAGGTTCAATCAGTGTCAAACCATTTTTCACACCAACGATTTCACGATCCATTTGCGTGTTTGGCTCCGAATTGAAACCAAAAATTTCTTAAATTTTTAATATTTGTAGAGTAATGCATAGTATATAGTAATAAATCTAAAACGAGTATTTGGAATCTGTTTTCTAGGTAAGTAGGACCGTATATTCAACATAAGCTTTGGTGTTCATTGCTCTGAAGTCTCTGGGAATATTCATAACTTCATAATCTGAACCTCTGGAAATCTAACCCTATGTTCTCAGTGATATTCGCCTTGCTGTGTCTAAGTCAGAGCTGAATATGAAGGGCCTCCTCAGACGAGCCCAAGAGCAAGTTTCGCGCTGATTTATAAATAGCAATTCTTTGATTTTTAGCTTAAACTTTTACTTACAATAGTTGCCGTACTGCTCGTGGCCCCCCGGCGAAGGTCTCGTGGCTCCTCAAGGGGGCCACCAGCCACCAGTTGAGAACCACTGGTCTAGTCACTCTAGTGAAGATATGTGCAACGTGCAGCCCATGGGCCAAATGCAGCCCGCGAACCGAATTTGTGCGGCCCACGGGAAGCTGCAGATTTCAGTGCCATTGTTTTTGATGTTATTTGAATAGCGAAGCGTCATTTGCCTTTTTGCGCTAATTTTAACATCAGGTGCATTTTAAATGAGGCGTGGTTGAGCTTCCTTCGTTTATTTCTTTTATTATCTTATGAACAATCGCAACATTACGATCTTATCTTATGAGCAATTGCAACAATCAGCCATTTCTCCGTTTGTCTACTCTGAACCTGTAGTAAAACTCGAGCAGCTAGCTAGCATTTTGTAAATATTGTTTAGTTTTCAGTTTGCTCAACACTTAGCAAAGACAAGCTCAGCTAATTTGAAAAAGACAAAAAAGGAGAAAGGTAGANTATTGTAAGTAAAAGTTTAAGCTAAAAATCAAAGAATTGCTATTTATAAATCAGCGCGAAACTTGCTCTTGGGCTCGTCTGAGGAGGCCCTTCATATTCAGCTCTGACTTAGACACAGCAAGGCGAATATCACTGAGAACATAGGGTTAGATTTCCAGAGGTTCAGATTATGAAGTTATGAATATTCCCAGAGACTTCAGAGCAATGAACACCAAAGCTTATGTTGAATATACGGTCCTACTTACCTAGAAAACAGATTCCAAATACTCGTTTTAGATTTATTACTATATACTATGCATTACTCTACAAATATTAAAAATTTAAGGAAATTTTGACTTTGGATTAGTTTTTCAATTAAAATTCAGTGAAAAGACCCTTATGTATTATTTGCGATCGTAGTGTTAGTGTTACTAAAGAGTACTATGTTAAACGACAGTGGTTGCTTAATGGCACAGAGAATGGCTGAAAAAAGCCGTATTCCGATGGTAATCAAATCGATTTTTTATGCCAGTCAGGGGTGCTACAAGGTTGCACAGCTCTGGTGTAGTGTATTGAAATGTGAACAATTTAATTCCGTCCACAATAACAAATCGGAATTTTTAGAGAACGGTTCTTTTGATACTAAGAATGTCAGTACATCGAAATATTCTTGTTTGCTTGGAACAAAAAAAAATTGTGCAGATGCAACAAAATTTAACGACAAGACACTAATAGGGAATTGCGGGTTAAGTAGGGTTTTAATATCTCCTTACAGCAGGGAGTCTGAGTTCATTTTTTTCATTCCCGGTTACATCTGAACCATTTCGCTGAATTTGGTAAAATTACGTTGAGAAAGAGTCGCTTGGACAAACAAACAGACAGACGTTCGCGCTTAAATATACATTTATGTCTATTAGATATAGATATATGGGGGTCGTCAATTTCCACAAGAGGCAGGACGACCACAAGACGACTTGTTTTCTGGAATCATATTTTCGATGTCAATAATGTTTCGATCCCTTTCTGGTGGATTGTTTGCACGATCATTTTCCAGTATGCGTGACACCAAAAACTTTGCAGATTCAATCACATTGATGTTATCCTGAAGTAAAAAACACTTTATAAATAAAATAGAATCGATATTTTAAGTTATCTAGATTTTTCTACATCTCCTGTTCCACAAGTTTACGTTTAAGCGATATCAGGAAGCTCAACATTCCAACTTTCAAAAAACTCAGCAAAGTGGGTGGGCACATTTCTAGTTTTAAATAATATTTCCGGGGTTGGGATAGAATACTACTGCAAAATTGAGTTCTTGACGTGATAGGGAAATGATCATTCAATTTAGATTATTTTTCTACAACTTTTCCTGGAAAAGATAGTTATACATATGCGTTAAAGTGATCTCAGAATTGAAAAACTGAGAAAAACTGAAGCTACAATACGTTGCAACTATAGCACTGTTGTCACTAATTGCTCTAGCGAAAACTGTAAAATCAACCTTGGCAGACGTCTCGAACCACTCTGTGAAATTCAGTTCTTTGCTGAATTCATCCATTTTAGAACGACTGGTAACTACGCCGTCTTGCAACTGGTCACACTTGTTAGCGAGAAGCACGGCGGGAATGCGACTACCATTCGGCAGGTACACCTTAATGGGAAATGGAACACAATCTATATATAATGCCTTGCTATTCCATAACACAATTAGGTTTTACATAATGTGCTACATTATGAAAAGCAGATTACGCTAGTCTCACGATCGCAGCTTATCAGTAGTAACTTTAGTAATTGCTATGCATACCTTGGAATCTAAGTCATCTTTCCATTTACGCACTGCTTCCAGTGGTTCAGTTCTAGTAGCGTCGAATACCACGAATGCACCTACCGCTTCCTTGTAGTAAACTCTTGTCATGTTACCGAATCTTTCTTGACCTGCATTGCATATTGTAAACATACTAAGGCCTAGATCAGCAGTGATTGTAATAATACGAATATAAAAAGGTATGCTAATATAAAAAACCTAAGAAGCTGATATACTGAGGCCGTGCAATAAGGGTAGAAATCCTTATTTAGTAGCACAAAAAAGTGTCGCTATGCACTATGCTACGATACAAAATTCGATCGATTTTTAGAATATATTTTGTATTGATAACGCTTTTCCTTTTTGATCTATTCCTTGCTAAACATTGTTTTTTCTAAATAACAAAAAGCGATATTGATACAGTTTACTACAATTTTCCGTATGCAAATAATGCCATAACTCCCAATGTATTTGAGAAGTCAATGATTACACGTTAACATTACCTGCGATATCCCACAGCTGTAGTCGTATAAGTGTGTCATCGTCCCATTGCAAAACTTTCAGGGCAAAATCCACGCCTATTGTGGCTCGATAATTCTGGGAAAATATCTGGTGAACGTATCGCTTTATATAGCTTGTTTTTCCAGCTCCCGCTTCGCCAATAACGAGGACCTATCATAGAGCGATCTTGTTGAATTAATGTACGTGCTAATCTAATATAACCAGGATAGAAGGTTGGGCCATTGGTCCATGTCCTCTCCTAAAAATAACTTTCTCTTAAGCAAGTAATGTAATCGTATTGTTACCTTAAATAGCAATTCTTTCCTTTCATCCATGATTCTTTGTGTGTTGAAGGATACGGAATATTTCTAGCACCAGATGGTCTAGGATTCACAAATGCAACTATCTGAAGTGATTCAAACCTAACTGATATTGTCAAATTTGTAAACGAGTAGATTAGTGTTAATGTCGGCCTTGATCCTGTCTTCGAGACTTAGACTTTGGTTTTCAACCAAGTTGAAGAAAGATTGTTGAATAATATATAATTTTGCCCAGGCTTTATAAAAAGAGATTCTGTTCTGTTCACCAAGCTGCTAAAAGCTATGTATTCCAGTCCTGATAATTATTGCTGTGTCATCATAGAATAATGGATATGAGTTCCAAGGTAATAATATAGAACTTAGTGATGTAGTCTCATGAAGAAATTGAAAACAGGTTTGCAGGCGACAAGCAAGCTAAAAGTAAAACTTATCTTGAAATACGTTAACATATATCATGACAATAATTTATCCTGTCGCCCTCCTTCCATACTGTTGCCTTGTACATTTGTCGCTAAATGTAATCCCTATCTATCACGTTGTAAAACTCTCATGATGCTTCATTATCGCATTGCCACCCTATCTGTCGCAGAATAGAATCCGAACTGCAACTCACAATCATTGGGTTCATGATAACATAACGAGTACTTTACTGGTATACCAACAGTAGTAGCAGACTACCCTTTACTGCAGAAGTTGGTCTGTCCTATTTGAATTAAACAAGGCGGCTACTAATAGCTATTTATAATCTGTCAGACGTGCAAGAAGAGTTCTAACTATCATTTTTTAAGCCGATAAATTCCCAGATTAATTAATTTTGCTATGATGTCTGATTCCAAATCTATTCACAATCGACAGCTTCGCTGTTTAAGCCTATTAAATTTTAACTCTGTATGGTCACGAGATAAAAATAAACCACGGAATTATCCAGTACACGACTAGCATTGATGTCATTCGTGATAACAATAAATATTTACTTTTCTTGCATGTACAAGTACGGTGGACTTTGTGAAATCATATATACCACAGTGCTGACTAACCGTATCAGCTGCAAAGTGATTGTAAACCTGGAATTATTTTGCATATCCGTTGGCTGTTTTTTTCGTTGTTTACCGTATGCTTGCAGTCTTGTAATCTTTTAACAACCAGTCAACAAACGAAGAATTAACGAGATTCACCTTCTCCATTGCGTATGAGGAAACATGTGAATGGATGAGAAACTACGAATTTACTGAGTAAAAAATCAAGTTACAAAGAACAGCAGAATTTATATTTTAAACCCATTTCCTCTACCCTGTAACGTCACATATTTTTTTTACATATTCAATGAATAAAATAAATGCATGTCCTACTCGCTGGTCGTGTGTAGTGACGACACCTCATTAGAGCTTCAATCAAAATCAATTCAGTCCAATGACTCGAGTCCCTGGTTACTGTACTGTACACGATTTGAATTACATTGCAGTTAACGGTTGATCAGCAATTTCCTAGTAAACTTGAAAATGTCAATACGACTGTTTCAAGTGTAATTCACTTAAGCTTATTACTGGAAGTTTTGGGCAGCTTACCACATTGAGTAATCTAGGCGAGTATCATCTTCTTATAACTTGCTTTATTTACCAATTAATTATCAAACTTTCACTGTAGGCAGGGAATCGTCAAAGCAAAAGTATGCAGCGTCATGAACAAACAAACTACAGCCTAACACGCTGCATTGAAAGATCGCGTGTGTGCGCGCAAGGCTTCGGCTAGAAATAGAAACCTAAAACTGGGCATCGGGTACCCTAGCATCGCTGAGGAACTCCGTTAGCAACAGTGCCGAGTTTGCAATAGGCTTGGCAGGCTGAAGGCTTCAAAATCGAAGGTATAGTATAGTATTTTCGACACTGTCCTATGCTTTTCTTACAAATGCTGCCACAGTGTCACTGTAAGCAACTTTAAAGTTATGTTCCTTATACTCCATTTCAGAAGAACTCTATCTTAAGCCAAACCAGCAGGTGAGGGCGAGGCCTTACAAGCGGAGTAGCCTATGGCCTCCCATACACAGCACTGGCTAGTAAGTTCATTAATAAACAAGTTTTGTTGTATTTTCTAATAATCTGTGCTCTGTAGTACCGGACGATTACGAACAACATACTGTATTATAAAATTTCACAGATACTGATTTGGAGAGATTCTGCAATGCTAGCACGAAATATTTATTTACAGTTCAAAACTTATTCATTGCAGTGAAATAATATTGATGCTGGTCATTGTAGCCATTCGTCACTAACTGACGTCATGAGCCTCCACGAAATGCTACGTTTCGGCTGGATTCTTTCAGAAATTCGAGTCATTCTCTTGGTTGCGAAGGAAATGAATCCACCGAAAAGGTAAAGAGCCAGTCCATAATGCAAGAGCACAGCCGTAAGGAAACTGGTGTCTTTTACAATGTCTTCTATTCCGAGAATTCTTCGCAGCGTGATTAATCCACCAACTACACGCAAGCCAGCAAAAGATAGGAAATGAGCCGTTCTAATCCATCCTTCGAAATTTCTGTAAACCAGAAGTGGAATCAATTATACCATCTGCAAATAACAACTCCAAACAGGAGTAGATTGCTACCAGTGTAAGTGAAATTATTATGTATTACTTTGGATTTTGTATGCCGGTAACGACCGCCCCAGTGTCCCCACCCCTCTCTCGTTTCCACGCTGCAGCTCCGAGTGAAGCTGCTCTTTCTGCATTCGATTTTTCGTGCGCCATTGTTGGCGTCCAAGTTGATGATTGGAACTCGCTGGACGTGTTGGGAGTCATGCGCAGCAGAGCGATCATATGGTAGAAAATGTTCGGTCCTTCGTGAACAATCATGTGTAGAGTTAGAACCCAACTGATGTCTGAAGTTTTTGCCAGCAGATGCTGAGACAAAACCCGTCGTTGCGTACTGAAAAGATTTTCAATGATTTTAATTAACTGTTTCACTTTTATTTCCCAAAAAAATATTGTTATTTTGAACAGACCGTCCCAAAGCGATCACAATAAGAGGCGTGCGCTGTATAAAGTAATATCTGTGGAGTCGTATTGTTACTAAGCAGGTTTATATTGCATGAGATAACTAATCTGCTTAAGCAAGCCCGTATAGTTGGTGACAAATGCCGATTACTATTAGTTCACCTTGTTGGATTTTTCCAGGTTACCGAAAGATCCATCAAATCCATAACCGAATTTCTCCAACCGAGCATCTCTCGTGACACTGCTCTGAGACAAAAAAATATTCCTGCCACACACAATCCGTTGTGCAGGAGATGCAACAACACTGTTTTCCTCGAGTACTGCGGACTGGAATGATTCCGTTGACTGTGTCCATGACGAACGCCCGAAAACTCCCGAAGATTCCAGTAGAACGAGTAAATGTGAAAACAGAGAGACATCAGCTGAAGATACGAGTTTGATTCGACGTCATATTGTTTAGATATCAAGAGTAGTGCGCCCCAAAAAGGAATGATCAGGGAATGTGTGAACGTGAGCAGAGTTCGCACAGCTTCACGCATGTGCCGCTTACATGGTGTGACGACTCTAGATCCTTGACGCTGGCAGCAACCGCTAACATGGGCTGTGAGCGTTACATGGTTCAATGAAAACATCAAAAAGTAGTGAGCGACTGGCCATACCAGCACGAAGAACAACGTTTGGACAACGCTTCTGTGCCAAAGGCACATTAGCAGAATCATCTTGCATTCAGAATCAGATCTTCAAAGATAATTGAATGGTTTGATGGAACCAAATTACGGGAAGAAATTTTACTTGCATTATGACGACACAGATACATATGCCAGAGAATTACCAAAATGAGCGTGAACGCATTGCCCTGGCTAATGTTGGACTCTGGGTTGCAACTTCCAAGCATCGAGATATTGGACAACAGTATAAGGAAGCAATTACAATAATTATAGGAATATAATTCCACCCTCATAAGAGTTGTATTTACCGTAGACTCTAACTCAATGTTGACATTTTTATTACAAATAGAGTATTGTCCTATGTGACGTTGGTGACGTCATAACTGGGGATACCGTTTGTAGTATCATAGTCTTTAAATAAGTATTTAAAGACTATGGTAGTTGTATATTTATACCTACCATATTTTAAGCTCTGGCCGCCCTCCCTCACACACAGAAAAAAATCTCCCAATGTTAAACATTATAATCAATAGGATTTCAGTCAAGGCTTTAATTACGATTCAATGTTAAGTATTTAAAATTCAAAATAATTCTTTACGCATGTCATAATTTGTCATATTCGTTTCGGGTCATTCGGCAGCTACATTTAAACATTTGAAGTTGGTGCACTGGACCATTACCAGGTCAACGGTTTGTTTTGAACAGCAAAACTATTTGCAGGAATGAATGTCTTTTTCTTCGACTATTCAGCATTCAATAATGCCGTAGTTTCACTGTAGTGCAAGAAAATGCAAAAAACATCGGGACAAAAGTCACAATGTTATTACAACTTGAAGTCATCGTTTCGAGTAATATACAACGTAAGAAACCCTGGCCACGAATCGAATGGGTTGGAAGCCAGAAAGAAAGCGTTTTTCTGCTGGATCAAAGACGAGCATCAAAGCTCTACCTTCCTTCAGGCCGAACCCAAAGAATACTCAGTTCACTAAAGCAATATTCTGGTCGCATAATTTGTGTTAACACAAGCTTATCTGGTAATTATACATTCTGTTTTTATAACTTACAAACCAATCTTAAGTCCTAGAGGCATGTGATAAATATCTTTTGACATTTTATTGGATAAAAGCAATAGTAATTTCCAGGCAATCGGTACCGAGTCGGCTGACACATGTAGATCCGCACATCCTACAGCAAAGGCGATTTTTGTTCTGTTTCCAAAAAAATACATTTGAACCCAAATAAACCTATATATTGTTGATGTATACCCACGGTAACTGGAGGTGTGATATAGTTACTGTTAGAATCTAGGGTTCTGGTAAGGGGTGATTTATTATTATTTTAATCAATTCAAAGTTCATGTTTCATTGTAACCATATTTATATCATCAGTCAGAAAGTCGACGTTAGGTAATGTACCTGTGAATGGCGCTGACCCGCGTGTGTGTATAGTCTCGGTAATCCAGCGACAACAGTGACCTCCAGTGAGGTTACAATACCCTGTTGTGATCATCATCATCCTGTCAGTGACTATAGGAATCATTGGAACCATATCATAGAACAAATAAAGTAGTCTCGTTACCAAATGCTTGAAAATTACGTAATCATTTGGTGCTGCTGTGGTATGTGGTTTTTCTGGGGAGTCTACGGTCATGGTTGAACTTATAGACTTTTCAAATATTTCTTAGTTCTTCTAAGTTTAAATTACAACTCTTACCTGCACTTGAAACCCTGAGAAATGCTGTAGACCACATACTCTAGCAGTTTTAATTTTTCATGTACCGTGTGTTGTTACATCTTTTTGACCGTATTGATTTTGATAACAATACCCGATGGATAACATTATTCGCGATCGTAATAAGCGGCTTGCACTGTATTTTAAATATGTTTAATTTTTAGTGCCAGGAATATTGTAACTTCTCATAAATAAAGGAGAAACTGTATGTGTGTGTGTGTGTGTGCAGATGTTCGTTCGCCCATAACTCCAAGGGTTCTTGACTAGGCGCTCTGAATTATTTATAATCCTCATGTTGGCAAACATTCTGATATTTCTCACACGCTTCTTTCACTGTGGTAGCCATATACACACTAGAAAAGAGGACAATTTCATCTAATGATGTGATGTGAAGAGGGAAAATCCCTAGAAATCTACATTTCACACATATTAGTTTTGTTTAAGCAAATTTGCTAATAAATTAAATGTGTGAGTAAAAAGAAAGGTACTAGCCTAGTAGTGTGGTCTTCCCAAAAATGAGGTTATGGTAAGGTGGGGTAGGTGAGAGTTTGCCTTTAACCCCTAACCTAGTGGTTCATGTTGCACTTATACTGATGAAAGTCGAAACTCCAGACTTTTCAAAAATAATTTCCCAGACACAGATCTTGTAACTAAAATAGAAGACCTGTGCGGGAAAATTAGGATGTATGACAACAGTCGATTCATTCACTGTCTAATTTGAGATTGATACTCCGCTTGTTAGCAAGTTTTTTTTTTTGATGTATCAGGGGTATAACAATGTGAATCGACAGGTTTAATACGACCATGCACATTTCAGTACATATTCATACTTTGTTATTTCCCCCTTTCTCTTTCTAGGTGAATATGTTGTAGGAATTCTTCAGACTGGATTACTTTTCACATGGCACAAAGATACTAATAAAATAGTCAATGTTCCTGCATATCCTGGTTTTGTAACATCTAGTGGTCAAGGTATTTATGAAATGAATTAATATTTTTAAGGGGTAAAATGCACATGTTTTATAGTGTATCTTAAATTACCTGTAGTTAAATTCAACCACACTTACAGCCACACAGTCAAATGCATGTCTTGGAATGAATAAAAATAAAATACCAAACACATGCTGTGTTCTTTTTTGGATACTGAAAGATGGAATATTACAGCAGTAAAAACTTGGTGCTGTATATTACAGAAATAATGCAATCCCGATAATGCGTATAAATTTCAGGTTTAGATTTATGTATGAAAGACCATTTTTCTTTACTTGCTTCTGTCCCATGTATTTTGAAGTACTGTACTGTATCTTCTATGTTAAGTCTCTATTTGTCTACATAGCTAGAGTAACAGGGGTCAGTGGTAACACCTCCTGTATTTAATCAAGACTGGCTTATAGTGTTGCTTTTACTGTATTAATGATATTGAACATAGTGTCGGTCCATGTTAGTGAAAAAAATAAAGCTAACTATAAATATTGTATTGTATAGACATTGAAGATTTACGGTAGCTAACTAGTTTAAAGAAATATCGGCTTGTGTTGTCATTAAACAGAATATGCTGATGTTTAATTAAGAACTTTTTACTGGGTTCCTGTTATTGCTTATTCAACTATGAAAGTCAGACAATGAAATGTTTTCAATTAGATTTGTTTTCTGTATCCCATTACTCTTTCTTTTCCTTTTTTAGACAGTTCCATTACAAAGGTTTTTGTGAGCGATGATGGAACCACCATTCTTCTTTGTTTCGACAGGAGCAATCTATATGTTTGGGAGAAAGTAATATGTTAATTGATGCTTATCTAAATTAGGCTGTAATGAGATACAAGCACTCTTATATTTTTGACCTTTTTGTCATTCTGATCAAACTTGTTGATGCTTTACCGTAGAATGCCAAATATGGGAGAAATTCACCCAGCAGCTTATTATTCTGGGCTGATGGTGTAATGCGGTATGGTAGGCAGCTGTCCTTACACAAGTGCTCATATTTTTATAGCGCTGTGATAGTGCATATTCTCTCCCTTATTCCACCTTGTACTAGTGGATTGAAGTGAATTCTACCCATGATTAGCATCAACCCATGTGATTACTGGATATATCAGATTTATCCCACCAGGATTATGCAGTTTGGTGTTGTTAATGGTTTGGTGCCCTAAGTAAGAAAAGTGAACATGCTTGACTCGATTTTGTTTCCATCCTTCGCCTCAAATAAGCAGCTGCCTCGATAAACCAGTGGTTCAATTTACCGGAATCCATGTATTGCGACCGGCAGGGTTTTAATTATTGATATTTACCCAGATTCAGATAAAAAATAAAGGAATGATAACTACGATTGTAAATTGAGTATATTGAAATTTTCCTAATACCTAACATTTTTATATTAAAGACTGGTATTGCTGTACAAAAGAAGAAGACCTTTGCTTTACCTGGGTCTAACAAGGGTGGAGGAGTTGAAACTGGACAGTGGAGCAGTGTGAATCTCGGTGGTGCCACTTTTAACACTGGTCTTTCCAAAGAAGCTACATTAGATGCTGTCTTTTTCACCAATCAGGTATAGTCTTATCATTGATGTTTCACATTATAGTTTACTTTTAATAGGTTAATTCGAAATGTACTGTATAAATTGTTGGTTGTGATTCATAAATCTTGCTCAATGTCGATCATGGTCGAAACTCATTTGCAGTTAAACA
>QXVX01002284.1:0-10084 GCA_013436065.1 Halocynthia aurantium | reverse complement strand
AGAATTGAGGAAACCTGGGAATTTGGCCTGGGAATCTTCAGAAATAATGCCCTGGTTCAAACGGCGTGGACTTACAGCGAGAGCACACATACTCACACAGACAAATATACTTTCACGAATGCAGTATAGATTGGATCGCAGTGATTTCAATTAAAATATTATATCATTTCAGGGACCATGGTCCAACATGCGTCTGCCTGATAACCTCATCCCGGACGATTACGACGTCGACCTTCGACCGGTACTGGAACCAGATTCCGTTGGAAAATACTGGTTCCACGGAACTAGTACAGTACGCTACCACTGCAAGACACCGACTAAATACGTTATCATACATAGCAAGTATGTAATCGTGGACAAAATCATTCTACCATCCACTCTTTTATAGCACTAGCTCTATACATTCTTGGAAAAAATCTACTCAGTTGAAGTACAAAATAGGACATAAGACCCAGAACTGTATACAATAGGTCCTGGAATAAAGTTTTTCTGGCCCCGGGGTCGGGACCTGCTGTACAAGGCTTATCGCCATAGAGGTAGGATTTTCAAGGAAGGAGAAAGAAGGAGTTACAAGCAATAGTTTACTCGCGTTTAAGAACTGTTGTTCAGAGTCCAGTCTTTTATAAATTGCGTAAGTTAAGTCAACTAGCTTCTGTTTACCCTTCGCACTCCTGTCTAACTTTAATGACATGAATTAACAACCCGCAAAATTGAAATTATCGCACTACGCCTGTCAATAGATTCCTGGATAACTGAAGGGAACAACAGCCAAAATCGATTTTTTAGCAAACCACCATCAGTGCTCATACGCCATATATGTTTTCATTTGCATTTTGCCCACCAAAGTGTTCCATAACAAATTTGAAAAATTACAAAGTTGATCGAACCCAAATCTAGAAAAACTGCGCATGTCTAGTTGCATCTTACCAACGTGTTCATTCAGGAGGGACAAAATCTCAAGTGGACTACGAACATTTTTGCCCGCCTACAAACATACCCGCCGAACATACATTTTACCTTATTCACAGAAATCTGGAGATTGAGAATGACAAAATCAAACTAACGATGCAAGGACAGCCTGTGGAAATTAAAAGCATCGAATTTTATGAACCAAATCAGTATCTTATCATCGAAACTACAGAAGAATGCACACAGGATGGGTATTACGCCCTACTAGTGAGCGACTTTCGAGGAGAACTTTCCGATGACCTCGATGGTCTTTACAGAAGCGAATATGACAAAAGTAACGGAGAACATGTGTACGTACCATATAATTTGCAGTTATTTGATACTAACTGGAATTCCCAGCACTGCCCAGAGAGGCATATTGCCCAGAAGTGTCATTCCGATACTCGTATTGCAACTACGTTGTTCAAGTTCGAATTCCTATAACATATACGGCGATTTTGGGCATACTTACCACCATTTTGTGAACAAAAACCATGGTAAAAACCCGTACTCCTATTGCAATGAGTTACTGTGTCACATCTGAAAACTGTGGCTGAAAATTTGCCGTCCTCTAATCTATTTAACGGGACTACTGTTAACATAGATCACAGCTCGTCTATTACTGCATATTATCATTATTAACTAGCCGAGTGGCCCGGTCTTGCCTGGGTAAACCTATACGCGTTTTCTATGTTCATGCATTATTCTGGGATATATTTGGACATCCGTGGCTAATTTCGTAAAGTTCCCTTAAGAAGGGCCACGTTAATTCAGGACAAACCAACACACAAACAGATAAACAGACAACCACGCCTTTGCGCTTATTATACAGATGCTGAACTTACATATTTTCACTTTGGTTATTGTACAATACAAGGTATAACATATCAGATGCCCTGCGTTGCCAATATTATTATTTTTTCATTGACCACGTAACTGTATACACTATACAGTATAAGTAGGACATATTATATTTTACAGGGTAATAGCGACTACACAAATGCAAGCTACTGGAGCACGAAAAACGTTTCCTTGCTTCGACGAACCAGCTATGAAAGCAAACTTTACGATCACTTTGTGGTATCGGGCGGACAAACAACATTTCGCAATTTCAAATATGCCAGTCGATTCATATAAGGTAAATAGCAGGGCTGTGGAGTACGAGTCAGTGAAAAATATACCCGACACAAATGTAGATTTCATTTTTTCCGAAATATATTTAATTTTTAACTAATGACCGATTTTAAATTATCTTGGAAATTTCAAAACATCACATATTTATGTAACCTAAACCTTCCCACAAGGAAATATTATCTGTGTGAGTGTGTTGTAGACGATTATGGTCAAGAAGTAACACGAAATTATATATTTTAAACACCTCCAATTCCAATTCTCCAATAACTAGACCAAGACCAAACGATCACCAGAAATGAATTTTATTCACTACATTATTATTTTCCTCGGCCGATGTTAAGCAAGGTTCAAGTACATACGATTTTTTATTTGCAGTACGATATGTTCGAGGGAAAAGACTGGAATGCTACTGTGTTTCAAGAAAGCGTGCCGATGTGTACCTATCTACTAGCGATGGTTGTCACCGATTTTTCCTACGTTCAAAATACCACAAGCAAAGGAGTGCAGGTAGGATAATTATTATAATAATTATGTTCGAAAGAAATATCCTAGACTACAGTATATACTTTCAAAGTATACTATACTATATATATACTATACGTATATGCAGAACCGCCCTCAGGAGTTGTGGGGCCCAATTAGGACCATTTTTGTGGAGCTCAGAGAAATAATATAATATTTATAATAGTTTTAGCCTGTTCTATATGTAATTACCAGTAATTTAGTTACAGTGAAACCCTATGAACAGGAACAATACAACCAATGTTGACAATTAAGAACTCAAGAAGAAAATAAAAATCCCTGCTGTTTTCTGTAAATCCTCCTAAATGTGATGTTGAGTGAACGTTTGAATGTGTTGTTAACTGGATTTGACAAGAATAAAGTATAGCGCGGGGCCCAATTCGATCCAACTTGCTTAATGCTGACCCAGCATACATGGTTAATTGCGGCGTATTACCAACCATAGGGCGATTTTACAATACTAAATGGGAATTCAACATATACAAAACTTCAATTAACAGACAAGAATATACGGACGTACGGAGCCAGTCGAAGCTGGAGAAGCTGACTACGCTGCGGAAATAACCCCTCAAATTCTGGAGTACTTCGAGCAGTACTTCAACGTTCCATATCCATTGCCAAAATCAGGTAACGAGTAGCGATAAATCGTAATTCGGATGATGAATTGTATACGGCTAAGGCATACCTATACCTATTACGTATATAGACGATTACGATTGATTGATCGATTACATTACGATTGGAAAGCCGTCCATTATTTAAAATACGACTCAAGAAATCAGGAAAACCCCTAAACCAACTCAAGTTGGGGATATTTTACAATTACCTATTATGCATTATATCTACCGAGTATTCCAAATACAGATCCGTATATTTATATCCGTACAAGATAAAGATCAAATGATTACTATCACTAAAACTCGTTGACTCGTTGACTCAAGGTGACCACTAGCTAGAATAGGAAGTATAGCATACGCATTCAGCTAGCTCATATCTAGCTTTATAAACAGGAAACGCCGGAGCAATAAAGCTGATCTTGGTAATCTATTGGGAACATCTCATTATCCTTTTTGAATACATAAATAAATTCAGCACCGTTTACTACAAGGTACGTCCAAGGCCTATATCCATTGTCGAAAGTTTCCTATGTAATTCGAAGAATAGTGCAAAGAATGAATCACTTACATGTAAATATTCACCGCCCACTTCGATAACTTTCGGCAGCTTCTTGAAAGGTTTTTGCATGGAAAGCCTGAAATAAAATAAGAGGATTATTGGCTAAAGAATTATTATAAAACTAGTTATCAGATGCTAAAAGTACCGCTATTATGGATGGGTATTTATTTAACAGGTACAAAATAATACACTACATCTGTTTAATTCTTATTTATCCACGTCCAATTGTTAAAATATAGAATATCACGTGTGATTTATATGATACGTATGATACGGAGATCAAAACGAAGCGACCGCGCAGCGAACTACAGCGAGCCAGTCTAAATAATAGCCGGTTTTCCGGTAGCTCCAGTTAAAACCTGACCGCATATTCGACAGCTATTCCTAATGGTGTTGTTTTGAATGGCCAGAGTACAAATCTGTCATTTGATTCTTAAGATTACATCAGGCACCCTCAAACTAAAAGCGATTTCTATCCATTTATAATTTAGATCAAATGGGAGTGCCCGATTTCGCAGCTGGGGCTATGGAGAATTGGGGCCTTGTAATCTACAGAGAACCATACATACTGTACAATCAAAATATCAGCAACATCAACTACAAGCTGTATATGACCAGCATCATTGCACACGAGTTAGCTCATCAGGTATGTGGTACACCTTTTTTATGTCTGAAGTAGGATCTGCTGTGTACACACTCGAGGTAAAAGTATTTATTACACTATGATTATTTCATTTGAATTCGCTAGAGACCTTATTTCTATTAATCCTTTTTTATAATACTGTACATAAGTACCAACACAGAACATAGCAGCGCCCCATTACCCAGCAAAATTGCTATTTCATCAATTCACAGAAGGGATCTTCTAGATATCGCTACGTGTTTTCCAGAATTAAATGGATCTAGGAAACAGTATTGAAGTTAGAAACCTATACTAGTATCGAATTAACTATGTAATACAGTCATCGATTTGGGGCAGTCTCATTTTTATAACAATAACTGACTAATAACATTGAAGTAAGGATATGATGCAAATATGTTTTTGGACCGATTGATAACAATACCCGATTGATAACATTAGCCGCGATCATAATGAGGGGAGCACAAAATTGACATGATATTCTTGGACTTGCATTTCGAATGAGCAGACGACACCAAATTACAAAATAATTTTGCCAAATATCCATAGCATAATTCTGTCGAACTATCAGTGAAACTCTCATACTTCAAACAAACGCCTATCAGACTACCGTCAACTTTCAACAAATATGTTGACGTCCAACACAATATTTGGACGGTAATGTAAATCCTTAATCACCACCTCATGACTTGCCAAAAAAGCTAAAATTTTCTATTTCTATTACATTGTAAGAATACAGTGAAAAAATCAAAATAAAAGTAGCACGTTTTAACAGTGGTTCGGCAACCTTGTTAGTCCTGCCTGGTGGGACGATTTATGGTTGAATGAAGGATTCGCTACCTACGTATCCTATCTGGGAGAAGCAGCTGTACAACCAACATGGCAATCGGTAAGACGAATAAAACAGTCAACTGATTTCAGTTTATACTAGTTGTAGTTGTTAGCTATGGTGTTTTATCCTAAACTAATGTCAAGTCGTATAGAAAGAGTTTATTTTCCTTTTCAGAAAGAAAGATTCGTTACTGATGACCTTCAAAGGGCGTTTAGAGTCGACTCCCTGACCTCGTCGAGACCTTTAGTTCAACCAGTAAACACTCCGAACGAAATATCGGCGCAGTTCGACACAATAAGCTACAGCAAGGTATACCATGTATTCGCAGTTATTGGGTCATTGCCTGGAAGTGTGTGATTTATGAATATTACGGTAAATGAAAGTAGTTTTGGCGATGGAGGGGATTATAAAAAAATAATGAATTTCTTTGTTGAAACGCTTAATCTGAAAGATCGTTCGAATACAAGGAAATGTAAACTGGGCAGATACATTAATTAATAACCATGCTAATATAAAGAAGTCAGGTTGAGTGAGAAAATTGCATACCTATTTGACTTCTAGTGTTTATTAATACTTTCACAAAGTAAGGTTTTAAAATTCTGTGATTCTGGGTTTTGAATTATACTATGGTAAAAAAATATGTTCAAGTCGTTTTTTTGCTATAAGTAATAATATATATCCTCCTTTTTTCATTGCGATAAAAGTAGCTGTAATGTATGGTTGGAAAACAATTCATAAAACCAAAGCTGTCGAGTTAAAATTATTAAAAGTAAATAAATTAACAAGGGGCGACATGGAAAACATACTGTCTGAGACTGTAAGTCTAAGGGAACGGATAAAACGGTTGGGAACCACTGAATTATCTATCAGGACTGTACAGCGCGGCGGTGGGGCGCGAAGCGGTCAGTTACCCCGATTTATGCTGACTCTTTTCAACAACAACTGAAGAATTATTATCTATTTTTTAGAATAAATTTATAACTTATACGAATCGATTTTTGCGTAACAGAAGGAAAACAATAGGAAAAAGCATCCTATTAGATTCAATTTTGGGGGGCATGGCGAGACAAGGGACATGGGCCTGCGAGACAATTGCTCTTGATACCCCCCTCTTTCGGTGGGTTGGTATATCAGCAATCCGACAGAGTTGCGAAAACTTGCATGACTAAAACTATTATTTTACTTTTAATTTTATTTCAGGGTGGAAGCTTTTTGCGAATGATCAATGGTTTCATGGGTGAGGACAATTTTGTCCTTGGGCTAACGGTAAGAAAGCAAAATACTAACACCATAGGACTATATATATATATATGCAAAATTGTTTGTTCTGTTAGAGAACCTTGATCTCGAATCCTAAGTCTAGTTATCCTATTCATACAAGTTCACTGCAATTTCTTGATTTATATGCGCCCTATCTCTAAGAAATTACGATTTAAAAAATCTGGGCATGAGCCTTATGCGACAGAAATTGCAGTACCTGGAGTTTTTTATACCGTAACATATACCATATCATTGAATAGAATACTGCAGTTCTTTAATATAACACAATTTGATTCGTTTTTGAAACAGAACTATCTGAACGATCTTGCCTACGATGTAGCCACACACAAAGACTTGTTCCAATACTGGGCAGATGTAAGTACGATTACTGCAGATAGATAAATCGAAACAATAGCAGACAACCGTTATTAAACATTTACTTTAGCAATCAGTTGCTGCCGGTATATCGCTGCCAACCGATCTGAATATAATACTAGAAACGTGGACACTGCAAATGGGATTTCCTGTCATTACGGTAGCGCAAATCGCCACCACTAACATGTACACGATATCGCAAGAATACTTTCTTTCTGACCCCGACGCCACTCCGGTACAAACAGTCGGCAGTATGGAATACGGGTAATCTTTTCTAGTCATGAATATCTTGACGGCCGAGCCAGAGTATTAGGAACTTCATTGAATTATTTTAACTAAAATTCATCTTTTAGTTACAAATGGTACGTTCCATTTACATACAAGAGCGCATCGAAATTAACAGAGTCTGGGTTTGTTACCAAATGGCTATCACCGGACCAAACAAGTAAGTCTGTTTTCTAATTTTGAAACGTTTTGAAACCTGTGTTCAATTTACAGATGGGAAAGAATTGATTTTTTATTTATTTACGATGAATATATAATATAGTTAGAATACCCAAGATCACACGCATTTTCTATTACAGTTTCTATAACCGAAGAGGATTTCTTCGTTGCAAATATCAACGCAGTTGGATACTACAGAGTCAATTACGATCAGGCAATGTGGGACAAACTGGCGGCAAAACTCGACTCTGATCAGTTTACGGTTAGATAATCAGTCACCAAATATAATTTAAATCAAGAATGAAATATTGCTAATCGCAGCTAGTGACGAATGTGAAGGGGAGGGGTGTCTCTAGAGATGCAATAGCAAGCGAGTGAAGGGCGATTTGAAGTAGTACTTGAATGTAGTCTTATACAACAATACCCCGATTAACGCTCATGATACATAACTGAAAAACATAGCGCTAGACGGGATCAATATAGCATTAGTGGTAATAATGGTAATAATGCATATAATATTAATAGGAGATACCAGAAGAAAATCGAGCTCAATTATTGGATGACGCGTTTTCTCTGGCTAGGCAAGTTACTTCTTGACTTCATCACTTATTTACAAATATATTCTGTAAGTAATGTCAAATCTGTCAATAATTGTACAGCGGCAAGCGATTGGGTATTACCGTTCCCCTTGACATGACAGTCTATCTAAGTCGTGATAAGAGTTACATCGCATGGCAGACCTTCTTGAGCAACATCAAATACTTCGAATATATGTTGGGAAGAACAGGGGTGTTTGGAACATTTTCTGTAAGTCTTTTACTATATTTGTCATTCGGAAAACACAGGCAAAATGCTTATTTTAAATTACTTACGTGTTTCATATAGAATTACATACTTGAGAAGGTAGTACCATCTCTGTACGACTACTATGGATGGGTAGAAGACGATAAATCCGATTCGGCATTGATTGAAAGGTTAGTTTATTAGTCACTAGTAGACTTTTACTGGAACAAATCAAGCTTCTGTTGGGCCATGATAGTAACTGAACACCAAGTTACAGCATAGACTGATAACCATGGGGCATATGAGTGGTGTTTGGTCGCTTTTCATTCTACCACAGCCATATAAGTCAATAAAAACTTTGTTCATATCTGAGACCCTGTGGAGCATGTAATGCTTCGTATTATTCCTGAATAATTTAACTAATGTTACTTTTCATTCATTGGCTTTACGACTACTATATTCAGAATGTCAAGACAAACTGGAATATACGCTGCTTGCTATTACAACTACAAGCCATGTATTGGGAATGCAACTGAGCTATTCCAGATGTGGATGATGAATCCCGACGACTGGAGGTGCATTACAAGCAAGGATCAATTTGTAAGCATGTACTAGCAACTAAATTAAATGCCTATTGTGTCACAGCATCATTACGGCGACATTCCGATCAGACATTCTCTGCACAGCTATTCGGAATGGTGAAACCAAGGAGTGGAATTTCGCCTGGGAGCGATATAACGCTACTGACAATGCCCAATGGCAGTCGAGCATAAGGTATATTCTAACACAGCTTCGAGTCAAGTCAAATACTATTTTCAATTCCCAATTGAAGTCAAGGGAAATATTCCAGTTGCACGTCGTGAAGTCAAGCTAAATATATTCGAGCTTAGTCCAATAATTTGACTCCACTGCCTCAAGTCGAGTTAATAATTCCATGAAAACCGTGACACTATACGAGTCATAAACACTTTTTTCTGGTAAATAGATACGGACTAGCATGTAGCAAAGATCCATGGATACTCGGACGATATCTAGAGTACGCGGTCGATCCCTACAAGATCCGTAAGCAGGATGCGATAAGGACTATGGAATACGTTGGAAGAGAAGAATATGGACGCGATATAGCTTGGGCCTTCATGGTTAACAACTGGGATATGCTAGTACAAACGTAAGTACACAAATTATATCCCAAACGTAAAACTTTGTCTAAAGTTGGATCAGCATACAGTATTATCACATAGCAATAAACCATCTACCACATACTACCAGTAGTAAAATTTTAATTTCAATTGCGTTATTATATTTATGATGTTTTAAGTAAAATATATACTTTGTACCAAAACAAACATTAACTTATTTCAACACTTCTACTTAAGACATATACAATATACCAGCATTACGATAACTTTGATTACTTGTNTGACAAATTGCTCTCTGCTGGGCCACTCGAATAAGGCGGCCTTGAGGTCTACTCTAGTCTTGTCGAATACACACAATACATTGCCACATGCACTATCACCAAATTGCAAGTTTTACAGAGAACAGAACCGACTTTAATTTCCCCTAAATTATTATATATATCCCTGCAGTCAGTAGTATTAAACTATTTATGTTTATAATTTAGTTGAGAATGTTTACAGAACTTCAATTAATGGTGAATGATATGTTGATGAATTAGAAAATAGCAAAACAATTCTTTCTCTTGGACCCCTATAAAATTGTTCCCAATTGAGCACCATTGTTTTAACGTGAATAAGTGGTCGGATAGTGGTAGATAGTAATTCGCCCGGTACCATCGACTTCGAGCTGTCGCTGTATACATATATTTATACTCTGCGCCAAACAAGATTTCAATATGGGTAAACGTAAATTATATTTCTACATTCAGCTGATGGATTTCAAGGAATCGACTGAGGAGCTGGGCAGTGCAGCCCGAGGCCTGGAATCCGCTATCGAGCAAACCAAAATAA
>QXVX01002282.1:0-17192 GCA_013436065.1 Halocynthia aurantium | reverse complement strand
TGAATGCTCTCTTTGTTCTAGCTTTGTATAAAAGTTGTTTGAATAGTTAAGATGTTTATCTATATTTAGGTAAATAAGATTTATCATGAGGATTAAACTCTAGCATGATATATGAATAATGTGGGGTGCATTCAAATTATATAACGCATTCGTGTCAAATTTCGAAACTTTGCACCGCAGAAAAATGAGATTATAGTTGCCATAGGCATAACGTATTATCGAACTTCACTAAATTTGAGAACAATTGTTCAATAATCCCGATGGTGAACGGCAGCTGTTAGTAAAATTTTCGTTTACGTTTGCTTCCCTGGAGTATAAGCAACATTTGCAAATTGTACCGAACCGTATGAAGCACAGTGTAAGGGACATGTTACATTTGATTTAAAGGACACAAACAAAAGAATACAGATGTTAAAAAGGTCGTTCAGGTATTATCCTACGACTGTACGAGGCCGAATATAATTTGTTTGGATAAGGTTCTCGTATTTCAATCGTAAAGATCTGCACAATGACAAATGTATCAGTCTGCGCGGCGTAAGAAGCCAATTACGATTTGTCGAAGAATCCATTAATTAGATAACACTCCTTACGCTATGAAAAATGTAACAACAAACAACAATGACATGCTTTCCCTTGTTCAAGCGTTCAGTTCGCCATTTACGATTGGATACCTTTTCATGTATCTCCGGGGAGACGAATTCCGCATATATTAATGAGATATACATGTAATATTGAGTTCATAACACCCACTACTGCTGCTATGGAAACCCGATTTTCAGCATACAGTAAAGTGTTATAAAGTATAGCTATGGACATGTTGTCTACACTCTACAGGCCCGGGATTCAGGGGGCCTTTTATGAATAAAGTATAATTCATTTAATAAGATAAAATGAGGAAAATATAAGGATGGCATTGATTCTACATGAACTTCGATTGAATCAGGTTCTTTTGTACATGTAAATATACAGTCGCCCAATAGCCTATGGATGGCAACTATGGTACAGTGCTAGAGCTAGCTAGCTCTATCAGAAATCAATAATACCAACGGTAAAACCACATTTCACAATAAAGCACAGTTTGAGTCTTTGCTTAATGTCCTTGAGGCAATATTTTTTTGTGCTGTTTGCATTTTGGCTATATGTTGAGTGTAGTCATGGCAAGATCACAAAACCCTTATGCTATAATGAGCAAGAGACCAAGTTTGGCCAGATAGGCTCATCCCCTGAAGACAATACAATCTCATAAATAAAAGAGATCTTCATTGTAGTGAAGAGGACGTCTGGAATAAAATAATACAAAAGGCATTGAAGTAGTTCAGAATGATATAAACCTTACGCCAGATTCCAGCTGAGGACCACTTCAATCATCTTACTATTTATTGAGAAAGCTCTCAGCAGCAGTCGTTCAAATGTAGTTTCCCAAATGAATATATTCAGGCCAGCCGGATTTACTTCAATTATGCACTCCACTTAATTAATCCCCCATCGAGTCGTGACTCACTTAAAACTATAATAAATCTGTTACACAGTAAACATTCAAAGAGTAGTCAACATGCTGTTATCATTGGCGTTTAACTATGACCTATAATAACTGGAATCCATCAACTGAAAGATGGGAACTGCACATAAAAGTTCACATTTCATTATACTGGAAGGTGTGCCATCAAAAAAATTAATTTTCGTCAGATTTTACGGAACACCACACCACATCTGTTTTTTTTATTCACTTATATGGATTTCGCATTGCAGAGGCTAATACAAGCGATATAGTAGTGTATTCGCTGAAGTAGCAGTAATAGTACAAGTAGCAGCAACAGCAGTAAAGGAACAATTGGTAGCATAAGCAGGATATGGAATGTCCTTGCAAGGTATCAATTTCAATTCATACAGTAGAACATGCAATGTAGTCTTCTGTTGGTGACTTGCAGTAGTAGTGTGAAGCGCAATAATTAAAAAAGCGACTCCTATAATGTCACACAAGGCTGATAACTAGCTTATCGAGATTTTGCAAGCGAATGCAAAAATCCTCAACCTATTTATCCTCCACGTCATTGAACGGAATGTTAACAGTTAGCGACTGCTAGATATGGTTCATTTTTGTAAATCTCACACACCTAAGAGAAGATGCATTGTGAAATGTGGTATATAGGCAACAGGTCTCCAGCTGACTCTCGTATATCAGGAGCAACATCTCAAACCAAGCGCCCGGTTGGCAGCTTGTACTGCAACCGCACTCCTTGCACAGATAATTTATTGGTGTACGCGAAATCGTGTATGGTCCTCATCGGGGATTCCATTTCGATTTGAAGATAAGCTCGTCTTTGTCTGTCCAGCACCTGGAGTATTTCGGATCGCCGGTCATAAACGGATGTTCCGGTGGATAATTGGTCAGCGCCTGGTAGTAGATTGGGTATAGGAAATATTGAAAAATCTATTCAGTATTAAGCCTTACATTAATAAAACAGTAAATTCTCACTTGAACGGCAAAATAAAATGAACCGGTTACATAGATAAACAGGAATATCCAAAACATAAGTCTCTCTAAGACCATAGCAACCATGTGCCATTCCTGGACGGCCTGCAAATAAAATAAGTATGTATTAAATCATTAACCTTCCTCATCTATCATAGGTTTTCTAGTACTAGTATAGAACCGAACCTCTTTATATTCATTTTCACTTCGGAGATGTTGACAAATGAAGTTTACAGCGTCGAGACATTCGTTTGTCTGCGTTGGTAAACAATGGATAACTCTCGTAACCGTTTCGGGCTTCTTCCTGAAAAGGAGTACTGACGACTTAGTATCATAAGAACTCTGCATATTATAGAGCTGTACGGAAATAATGGGCAATAACTCAATAACAAGAGGCCTACTAATGATCAGTTTGCATATTTACACCCAAGTAGCAAAACTTGATCGGTGTATTGCTGCAGTTATTTTGCTATATTTCCTATCTTAAATGATATGAGGTTACAGGTGAAGCCAACAGCAAGAAGACTATGTTTGATAGTTTCACTGACCTTGGTTGCACCACGGGCAAATGAGACTCTGTACGTGATGATTCCAATGACCTTGAACCACCATGTCGAGAATGTAGTGTCACAGCCCTCCTGTGCTTTGTCGGAAAATCGCACGATTGATATTGCTGTCCACGATAACGCTTATATACGTTTTTGGAACTGCATGTACTTACTTGCTCTTGCTTAATGTTTTCAGATGGTACAGCTTGAAGCAATACGCTGGTATTGACAATATTGTTCAATTGTTTTTCATTAGCGATGCTGCGACTACCAGAAATGGCTTCTTCTTTATCCAAAGTGCATTTCGATGTTTTGAACACCTCTCTTTTCCGATCGCACGACAACAAAAAGTATTCGCGGAAGGCGGGAGCGATTGCATCGGGAGAATTTTTACTGTTACTGATTCCAGGAGGGGCTATGACATCCACGATTTCATTCTCGTGGTGAATATCTTCTAACGAGCTCATATTTAAAGAACTGGTAATCGACGTGGCTTGCGGTCGTGGGCTAGAAACAGCAGGTGAAGAAGAGCCGGTAAATCGTTCAGAATAGTGTCCACTTCGTCGGATTTGAAAGGTATTTGGGGAAAAAAAAGTTGTCAGGTTTGGGGTATCGCGTTTGTTACATGAATCGGAATCCGTAGGCAAATGGTAAGTCGCTCTCCGACTGTGTTGAGTTACTCCACGTATTTCTCGTCTGGCAAGGTTTGTTGAATGGATAGATGTTACACGAGGTACTAATTTTAAATTTTCTGGTTTCATAGAGCCACTTGGTAAATCAGTCTGCATCCCTTTCCGTCTTCGCCTTTCGAGAGGTTGAAATCGGCCGATTTTTCTTTTGCGGAAGAGTCTTTCCTGTGCCATACCTATGGGCGAGTCTAGTTCGCTATTGTCAGGACGGCGAAGTTCTTCCGTAATGTCCTATGTATAAAAAGATCGATATAATATTATAAATAGGTGAATTTTGAAAAAATGTGTGTTTAATGAAAGGCTGCGGATAGCGTGGTTGTGAAGAACAGGGAAACAGGAACATGTATTCATGCACTATTCTGGAATGCACCTGCATCCATGTGCCATGTTCGATTAAGATAAAGAAGAAATGAGGACAGTAGACAATAGGGAACAAATATTTCATAGAACAAACCGTTTCCGGTTCGTTTCGCATCGGTTGTGAATTCTCGTATTGACGCGATGTATTAAACTTCGAATCACTGTTACTAGTTCCTCTAATGATTGGCTGATTTATATAAAGCAAAGGCGAAAGAAAGTCGATGAAGAGCGAACGAACCCATGGTTTCATGGTGTTTGTAGCCGGTGAACGATGATGTACGTTCAGTACGAAAACACTGAAAAATTGCATACAAAAAAAAACGTTTTAAGAAAGCTGGTTTCACATAAGTTATGACCACATTGTATAATGATAGATGGCACAGAGATGCCCATTAGGGAGGTAGATTACTATATTAGTTAACCAGAGAACAAATTATTCAATATATTAGGAATTTTTCACATCCTTAAAACGAGACGTCATAAAGTACCTGGTTTTTGGGAGTTTCCCCAGTTAATTTTTACTTTTATCGTACATACCTGAAGACAACAGAGCAAGTAACGCTCAACATCGTGAAGAGAAGATAGGATCCTATCAAGGGAACTCCAAGTGACGTTTCCGGTACTCGTTTAGCCAAGAGCAACAAATAAACCGGTAATCCTTCACAAATGAATGAATAATAAGCATAAACCTTCAATAAATAATAAATTAGATTTGCGGGCCAATGCTGGAGTTGTAAAGTATTGCCGCTTCCCCAGAGGACTAATTGCATGCAAATATATACTGAAGTACAATTTGAACAGACAACGCAGGCTGAATTTAATCCAGATCAATTGCAATCAAAACGATTCTTATAACTCGTAAAAACTTCGAGATGCTTAATCATTAATGCTTTGTAGCCCGATAAAATCAATGACTGGATAGTTATTATCCGCTGCATGATTCTGGCCTGTTCTGAATTATGACTCTTCAAACAGTCATTAAATCAGTGTAGTTAAGTTAGAATCTTGAGATATAACTTCATGTATTGCTATCCCGGAATTAGGATAAAAGAAGCATCATGATAATTAATTGATGTACATCATGGATATTCGACAGTAAAATTTTCACACAAGACCATACAATTCCGTAAACTTACTAGTGATCAATAGCGTACAATAAGTGTACTCACCTAGGAGCACCGAGATACTCATATTCATCTTTTCGCTGCAGCCACTCGGAAGATAGAATACGAGAACTGATAGTGACGAAATTAAAACGCAAGGAACTATAATGTTGATGATATAAAACATGGGTTTCCGCTGAATTATCAAATACAATGTTATGTCCTGGTAATCGGGATCGTTTTGGTCCCAATTTATCTTGATGGGACAATGTATCACGTTCCATTCACCTGTAAGGTTTTAAAAGCTGGAGTAAATACTATGAAATTATTATTTTACTGGAATTATACAACGTAACAGAACTACTCATACCGTTGTCAGTGTAAGCCTCTTTATCCACGACTATTTTGTCATATAAACTAGTCAGTCGAACTTCTCTGGGGCTATAAGAAAAACTTCGAAAGCTGAAAGGAAACAAAAGAGAAATGTAACTTCGCAAGCAACTCGCCCCGCTTCATTCTGACATCGGTGAAATTGATTATTAGGGAACAACTGATATGATTTATTAATCATCCTCAGTCGTTTAGTAAACCTTTATCAATTTCCAATGATATTTTGAATGAAATCCTCCAGTATATGGACTTCAAAATATTCAATATCACTATACTAGGTACATGAACTTTGTGCCATGAAATCGCAGATAAGCGACGAACTAAAATTTCCACGTACCTCAGCGTGCAGTTCTGCCAGTCGAACGGAAAATATTCGACTTGTATGCTGCAAGAACTTTTATAGATTGCCGGCGGCATCCACTCTATACGCCCAGAGGATTTCAAAATCGCGTTAACTGGAAGGCTCTTGTCATATTTTCCATCAATACTGCGAAGATAGGAATATACAAAGCTTAAGAATAATTTCTACATAACTTGGTAAATTGGTAAAGAAAACAATAAGCTCGTACTTATTCTTCAACGCTATATCTGGTTTCCATATTATTTTCGAAGGAACACGAACGGTCTGGATTCCGTCAAATTCCTTCGGATTCCATGTTAATCTTGAATCGTTCCATTGCAAGGTTATGTATTGCGATGTTGTCATTTCCTCTGATTTTTCAGCAACGCTGAAAAAATCAAGAATATTATAATCTTCATTGATCCCATCCTCTCCTCTTATCAGCCTGATGGATCTTGAGACTCGAAAGGATACATAGATCCCAGTAGTACAATGGAGTTAAGTAGTATTGGCAATTAATAACAATTGTTTACATCGTTGGATTATTAATAAATAAATCAGTAATCCTGTGTAATGTTTGGAAAAGACAGTAATCAAAAATAAATAATCCCAATAAGCTCTCAGATATACATGAGGTATTGAAAACTAAACGACAAGATATCGACAAGTAATATTCAAAACCTGGTAAGTCAGTACCTTATTAGCTGAAGAAGTGTGAGGATGAAGTTAACCTCGACGACGTCGGAAACAACTTTCGAAGGTCTGATATGCTTGTTGTAATTTTGAAATAAGTATTTTTGCAATCTCTCTTCAGCTACTGCACCTGTGACATATGCAAGAGGGAATGGGATGGCTGTTTACTTCTATAAAAAAAATTAACGAGGGGTTTGCATGGAAATGTGACTTCAAGTTCGTCTTATCTAACTCTGTTAGAACAGAATAAAATTGCCCTTCAGTCACTTAAAATAAAATCAACTGCGAAAACTCAATCAAAATAGACATACCGTTCGCTTGCCTGCTGGCAACAAGGAAACTCAAAACCAGGAAGTTCAGAATGTGATAAAACTCCATTTCATTTATTCCATTCGACGTACAATTCAGAAAACAAATACGATAACAGTATCATACATACTACCACACTGTCACGAATATCCGTGAATACACAATACTAACGATTATAAACTTGCTAAATCATAAATAGCTAAACATGATTCGATCTCTGCATAGCATCTACAAATTGAACGTATTTTGACAACCATCTCCTTATCCAAAGCGATCAATATAAAAAATATTCGAAAGCTCATGAAAGAGACTGTGCATTTTTTCTGTGGAGATTTCTCAGGGGCCACTGGAACACGCCGCAAATGAAATAGCAATGAGATTATAAATCATGGACGTCAATTCTGTTGAGCTGATTGCGTTGGGTTTGAACCTCTCTCCTTGGGGAAAATCCAAACTTGGTTGTTTGATTAGGATTTCATCGATGACCATAACGGACGGCAATCTTAAAGCAGTAGGCAAGCCAGTCTTATTAAGGTATTTTCGTTTGATACTTCTTTCGTACATTCCAATGATAATTAGTTCGTTGTATCTTGGTATAAGAGGATCTGAAACAACCAATTAGATCTCGAGTTCAGTTTAAATTCCATTAGGTTGTTGAGGTGAAAACTGGTAAGTTTACTTCAGTATACCTTGTACTGAATAAAAAAATATACAGTAATTCAAACAGAATGCATTATTACAAATGATAACTCAATATTCCAATCAATAAATGCCATTGGAAATGTTCCATTTACCATTATTTGCAGAGAAATCAATAACTTCAATTAGTGCTTGGTTCTTCCACTCTTAACATGCAATTAAACCGCTGCAAAGATTGCATCTATCCAACTAAAAGTCAGTCATTAACAAATGTTATATAAACAGCATTTCAATAGTCAGAATGGAACGAATACCTACAAACCGGACAATCTACCAATGATAATTCTAGTTCAGTTTCTCGCCCTTCTTGCAGTCATGTTGCGTTGCAGCAAGCGGTTTGAGTGTTGCAAAAAAACAATAAAAAATAGAATGAGAGAAAGAAAATTTCAATGATTTGGTATTCAATGACAAAATAATGAAAACAAGTACGGTCTAAAATGAAGATAAAAATGTTAACCTAGTGACTGCCTTCTCACCACAGATCTAACCAAAAATCTGGCTCTGTAATGAGCTGCAGCTGTTCAACTGATACCATTATGCGGTGTTACCTAGAAAGGAACATGGAGTCATTGAAAATGATTCTTTAGCCAAAGAATTGAATACTTACCAACAATTACAATATCAATTCAGCATTATTTGGATAAAACATCAGTGGAAATCACTTTAAATAAGGTTGTGAAGTGTATTTTGAATTTCGACAAATATTTACGTTCATGTTCATATAGCAAAAGAAGATTTGGTTTTGAGTAGGAGATACTAGATTCATACGAGTTTAAGGAATACACTGCCTAACTAGTAATAAATAAATTTACTGTTACTAGTCTGGTTTTTGGATTACCATTCATAAATTCTGCCGGTAACTGACGAAGGGCACAACTGTGGTTAATCAACCGTATATTTGTTGCCACAGATAAACCAAAGGCTGCGAAATGTACGCTGCTCCTGTGATGACAAGAAAGACACAGGTAAAAAATGTACAAGATATCAGGAAAAAAAAACAAAAAATCTTGTTTAATGATGAGAGCTCAGTAAAAAATCTATCATAAGTCGTATCATATCAAAAGTCGGAAAATGCTATTGAAAGGAGCTCTGAATTTGTGAGAAAAGTTGAAAACTGAAACATCTAAGTCCAAAACTATGCAGATACAAATGCATTTCATAACTGTGTGACGTGAGATTTCATACAGAAAATATCCGTTACTTCATAAGAAAAACTTGATGTGACACAAATAGTACAATACTACAGCACAAAGTTTTGGCTAATTATATTGTCTACTTGTTTAATAAGTATATTTAGCCACTAGTAACTCTAGGAAGAATTTATGGGTTCATTTCACTACTAAAGTCACACAGTTCTGAAAGCGGCTACGATATTAAAAAAGAATTCACCAAACAACTAATCTTATAGTGAAGCAGTCCTAGTAAAAGTCTTGAATAATTTCACGATGCCTTTCGCGAGACTTTCGTAAATAACGAACTATCCTCAATCTCAGTTCGTGCTGAAAACAAAATAGTTTAATGATGGTGATTCTAAACTAGGTATCTCCATTCAGTTACATGACTTTTTCCTGTACAAACGGATGCATGAGAGCTTGATTGATGGAGAGTCTCTTGCTTGGGTCGAGACATAGACATTTTTCCAAGAGGTCGAGCAGCTGAAGGATCTTGCGCATCTGATCTTCTGGAATGCGATTGGGCGCCTGGCCTCCAAGAAGTTCCTTGCGAAGGTCGACTGTGGGATTGATGGACGATATCACGGTTATTTTTTCGCGCTCTGTTACCTTGTCCACTTCGTGATATAGGAAGTTGAGGCTTTGATCAAAATGTTGGTCTGTGTTGAAAGATGAAAAGGTTATCTACACTATATATAATATAGATATGAAGGTACCTCTGTGTGCTTCCACATAGTTCGACCTTAGACCACAAAATGTTGAAATTGGTCAATAGTTTGGGCGAAGTATTAATGGCATTAACTTTTTCGGGAGATGGGATAGGGACTCGGGGCCAGGATTCGAATATTCTACTCCCTATAGAGTATAGAATAACATGCATCCTTACCTCGCTATTCCTGTTTTTACTTTTCGATAATCACCACATGCTTGAGGTGAAAAAGAGTAACATGTTGATGAGTTTTCAATGGGGTTAACTAACGCAGCATATGGGTGAAATACCTTACCAATACCAAAGAAGGGGTGTTACTGCCAGTGTGTTTATTATCTTAACACTGAGCTGACAGGGGAATAAGAAACTAGCGACTCATGTTAATAATCCGGCTTCAAGTCCGCTTGAGTTGATATTAAAGATTGGTACTGTTGAAATCAGTGGCCTAAGATCCACTGCTACTTACCATTTCATACTGGTGAAGCCACAATGATCCATACATTCGTAAAGACAATACTTGAAGCTATAGTGATAATGATTTGTTGCATTGTAAAAGGGAAAACACTTTGATATACTTACACAACAGTTATTTCACATAAAAGCCACACTGTTGCAATTTACCTTTCACCAATTTCAATAGTTGAATGTTGGAAGCAAATTTACATAATTAGCTCAAGTAAATAACAAGCATATATTATAACCTTTTAAAGTTCCTTTTCTGATGACACGGTGTGATATTTTCCCTTTCAAATCCATCATTAGCTTGAGCATGTGATTGTTTGATTTACCAGGAAAGAGAATGCGACCTAAAAGCAAAAAACAATATTATAACTTTACTTTACATGACTAGGACAATTCATATTACTAAAATCTGCATGAAAAACCACCCGTAAACTGGGGCGACTAATGCTCTGAGCGTAAATGCTTACGTTGATACGGTAGCGTACTAACCCTGTCAGGCTAGTCTTGCATCACAACTTGTACGGAAGATCCAAGTTTTACCTACTATTTCTATGCTAAGTTGCTGCCTATCCATTTAATGGAAATTGATAAGTAAACACATTAAATAGACCTGAAGAATATACAGCAGCAAAGAGTAACTTACCAGTATAAACTTCGAAAATGGTGCAGGCTACCGACCACATATCAATTGCATAATCATAGGGCATTCCCAAAATGATTTCTGGCGACCTGTAAAACCTATACCGGAATGAATAGTAAAATGTTTATAATATATTTTGATGGAACAGTTGGGGTAAAAAGGATCTGTGAAAATCGAAAAAAAACCATAAAATAACGAACCTAGACACGAGGTAAGGAGTGATCTCCATGTCGCCAATGTGCGACGCAGAACCGAAATCGCACAGTTTCAAAACGGACTTTGTTTCATTTACTAATATGTTATCTGGCTTGATGTCAGCATGTAGTATATTACATCGTTTCAGCAGTTTTAATGCAAGGAATAGTTGTTGAGTGTATGAACGTACCTGAAATATATAGTGAATAAATATGAGAAAGAAAGAGCCAAGGAATATGGAACCATTTCTGATCTTATTTCAATTCATATATCATATTTCACGAATTATAATAGCGCAGATGCAGCATAAGGACATAATACAGCAATGCCACACTTAACATTCATGATGAGTTCCTGAAAATACAGCTTGGGAATAATTAGTATATCTACATATGCATAAGTAATTCAGATTCTGGTAAGAGGAAAGTTTTTAAAAATTAACAAAGCTTCATGAAACACTGGAAGCAGCATGTTTATATCAATAGCCCAAACACATCTACCTTACAATCTTTGCAAGGGCTTATAAACACACTGCAGTTAACAGTACTAAGTCTTAACGGTCTTAGTTTTAGAGGGTAGTGATTAAGTTAGTACTTACAGCTTTGATGTGCAATCCCACGCTGGCACCATATTTTTTCAGTAATTCTCTGAGGTTCATGCTTAGCGATTCTGTGACAAGACAAAGATGGCTTTTGTGCTGAAAATACCTGTAAAGACGGAGACAGTGATACCGGTCCTCTCGATCTGTGTCGTTCAGCTTCCTCAGGAATTCAAGTTCTTTCATGCCTGATTGAATCAAATCCCAATAAAATATAGTTCATAAACGAAGTAAAAAATAAATATAAAAAATATATTCTAATATCTACATTACCTGTTTTATGCATAAGATCATTCTTTCTGATGATCTTGATAGCAGACTCGGTATTTCCTCTTGCCGAATCTCGTGCTCTGACTACATTACTGAACACTCCCTGACCAGTGAAACCGTAGACATGATACCTTTTATCCAGCACTTCACCAATACTCACTCGATAATAACCCTCAGCATCAGTCCAATTATCCTAGAAAATGTCAGACACAAGATTTTTCAAGTCAATCACTACAGAAGAAGAAATTTTTGACAAAATGGACTTGAAGCTGAAAGTTTACCTGAAGATTTGGATTCTGAACGGTGTCTCTGATTCCTCTTGCTTTAAGATTTGTCAAACCAGGAGAAAAGTCCTCCGAAAACATGTCAGATCCCGATTTGGTTTCTTCTTGTAATCGCTTTTGTTGCTCACTCTGTATTGCTCTGGGAGAGGTAATTAATACTCGATGAGTTAAGAATCTCCAATTTAGATACAAACTAGGCTAAGGCAACGCATATCGTACTTGTTAATTTGGTCCAATTTATCTTTGAGCGCTGCTTCAAAATCAGCATGCGTCATGGATTGAAGATCTTCTGCTAATGATTTGGAAATCATTTCATCCAGATTAGGTGAGGGAGATCTTAGAGACAACAACACCACGATAAGAAATGTCCACATAAAAATTTATGAAGTATATAGGCCAATAGCCTACCTAGAACTGTTCGCCGTTGCTGTCAACACTTGTGACGGTGACGATTCTCCTGGAGTTCCGTTGAAAATATTTTCTTTCGTTGGTTCGTCGGCAATGATCAAATCAGAGTCGTCTTCTTGATCTCTTTCGAGGAGCTGCCTTGCATCGGCAATTGCACTGAGACCTAGAATATTTTCATTGATATGACAATGTGAGTCAGGAAAATGGTGGTCAAAAATAAAACAGATACCGTAAGTGTTTTGAAATTTAGACAATTAAGTAACAATTTTGAATATATTTCTTCACCTTGATATTTTTCTTTTCACTGATCTACTTTTAAAATAGGAAACAGTATTTTATTTGCTATCTTTATTCAGTATCTTATTGCTGAGGGCATTAACTGCAATGATCTGAGTTTTCCTTTATGTTAAATAAGGTCTACCTGGTTTGAGGCCTTGTTTCTCTTGTTCTTTGAATTTTTTAATGATTGCGAGTCTCTGTTGTCTCCTTTTCCTAATGACAGCTTCTTCGTCTTCCTCGGATTCAATTGCCACATTTTCCCCCTGGAAAAGCAAACAGCTTCATGGTCAAAGAAGAATTTTTTGATTAGGTTTCATGTGTCCCAATGGTAAAATAACAATGCACCAACCTCACTCTCACTTGATGAATGATGAACTTTCATTCCTTCTGAAAGACTACCTTTAAATTTGTCGTCATTATGACTGGAATGCCTTCGTCTTCTACCCCTCTCTCTTTCTCGATCTCTGGGACTGCGTATGTGTAAAACAAAGCGAGCCATTAAAATATACTTTTCCTTGATGGAATTATTCAGACTACCAATCATCTTTGACTATTCTCTTAGAGATGTTGATAACACCAGCTATGGCAATGGCGCTGTTCCTGTAACAGATGCGAACTGCAAAATTCTGTTTTCTGTTGGTGTTACAGCACGGATGAGTGAGTTTTTCACACTACATATTTGTGTTTGCACAAGACACGAATGTATCATTTACACTTTTTGTTCATGATATTATTCTAATTTACATTTATTAGTTGTTTCGTTTCATTTGAAAAATATTCTATTATAGATATATTTAGAGCTGTAATGGAGGTTTTTATATATAAAAAATAAATAATTACCCGCCGATATCCCTGTATCTTCTACCATCTCTATCCCTTGATCTGCTTCGTCTCCTGCGATCGTTTCGGCTTTGATCACGGCTATGTGAGCGAAGGGCAGGCCTAGGAGATCTGGTAATGTAAATAATTTTATCAGTATTTATTGAGATGAGTTCCGTTGATAAATTACTAACATCACAGTTTTAGAATATTGTATTAAAGAAAAAATCATTTCAACTTCTTTCTACTAGTGCACATTACACATTAAATTCTGAAAATAACCAAAGAAACATTATTCAAATGAAAAGAACCATCAGAACACGCCAAAGTGGAAGACATACCTGGACCTTCTGCTGTGTGACATGTGATGATGGCTAGAGGAATTTCTATTTCGAGAATCATGTCTTCCTCTTGAACGACTTGTTGACCTTCTAAGTAACTTTGGTCTGTCATCCTTGCTGGCTTCTCTCCTTTCTGGCCTGAGTGATGAAGATGACCTCCTAATGCTTCTGTCTGTGACATCATCCTCTCTGCTTTTGGGTTTACGATCTGTGGAAGACCTAGAATGGCTGCTGAAAATTTAAAACATATTATGACATACATGCTGCCCACACATTAAGAACCCACACATTCCATGTGTACAGATAGTCTTTTTTTTCAATTTTATCCACGGATACAGAGGGAAGACTATGAATTACGGAACATATAAAATGAGTCATTAGAATTCTCAGATTGGTTAGCTTGTTTGATATCGAATGAAGACAGGTAATGTTCTCTTCAGGACTAAAGTTGCTGACAAATACTTGAACGAAAAGGCGCAAAGCGTGGCAGCTTTAAGTAGGGTAATAGTATATCAAGATATTTAATTTTCATTCAATGCCTTAAAGACAAAAATTCAGTGCAATGCAAAGGCATATAAAGAGCATTTGTGATCAAAAACCAATTTTATGCCCTAGTACAATAGTAATGAAGTAACGTGGCCACAGAAGTGTGTTTTGTTGGGTAAGAGATGTCTGTAATCAATTCAATGTTAATAACCACACTACAGTTGAAAAATAAATGTATACTCACTCATCTCTATGGATAGACCTCGATGAACTTGCTTGTTTGCTCTTTAGAGGTGATGTTCGAACGGTCGTTTTCTNACCTGTTACTAGTACTTCACTGTGTAATGCATACCTCACAAGTCTGCTTAAAAAGGCGCCTCACCTTGAAAGAATTTCTAATCCCCAATTTAGATTTCATTAGTTGTAGATGATCTCTGTTTAAAACCTCTTGTGAATATTCGCGAGTCCGCACACCAACACTTAGTTTAACTGAACACAAATATTACAAACCATTGTATTGTGCTTTTACAAACTGCTCAAATGAAACCTCAAGCTAAATCATATAATGGACTTCCATATACTGATTACTACTATCAATTTTCTCAATTCAAGAGCATATTCCAATACACTTGATCACCCAAAGAGAAAATCTAACAAAGCTTCGCCTGCACTGACATAACAACCATATAAATTTTCCAGGCCCACAGATATATATATATTCATCATCTGGCTACACCAACTTTTCTACAATTGTTAAAGAGTTCAATGTATTGCATTGAAGTATGTTCTGATGTGTATGGTTCGTTCACTCCAATCAGTTGAAGGAGATTGGGTATCGATGTTGGTGATTGACTCCCCATTATACCTTGCAGCATTTCCAACAAAAGATTCCAACATTCTCGAACAAAGAGACATGGGGTGTATTCCACCTAAATAAAATAATCAACTGTACTTATATATAACTGTATGTATGTAAAACAAATATAAGCACACAGCAATAACAGAAGAACTAAAAGGATTTCTTGTTTTTGCGGGTACAGTTTACTCATAAATTCATAATTGTACAAAAATCATTTGACTGCTGTAATTGTGAATAAAATCATTCTATCGGCTTCCTTCACACAGAAAATTCATACCTCAATCCCCAGCCCTCTTGTATTTGATCCGAGTGACAATACACCGATTTTTATTAGGAAATCGTTCAGTTCATATCTCTGCCCTCTGGATTCCATCTTTGCACCTTTACGTGGCAGCCAATATTGTCGTAGTTTACTCAAAAAATTAGGCAGCATTGTGTCTGCAATCAAAGAAGGCCCATCTTCGAAGTGTGCAAATTTTGATTGTGGATATTCTGAATTCGAGATGATATGCAAAGGTTTTCCTTGATAATCTGAATGAAACACAAAATATCAGATAATATCCAATTGAGCTCGTTTTGATATATTGGTTCAAGTTCAAGCTAACCGACATCAAAGTAACGGGTAATAAGTTCAAATGTTTGGTGTTTACTTTGGGTAATAGATTGATAAGTATCACATTCTACGCAGTAGAGTCCAGATTTTTTTGCTCCAATTTTTTCAATTGCTAGTTGCAGTTCTTCCAACACTCGTTGAACATTTTTCCCTTCCTCAATGGGACACTGTGCAATGCTTCGAAAACAGTTTACTATGTCAGTACTTAGAAACACCTGAAAGCACGTGCCTAATACTTTAATATTTACTTACTATGTGACTCCCATTCGGCGACTTTGGCTCCCAATTACGGCGATGTTTTTCAGGAACTACCCAATAGCCCAAAACTCACATCGAAGTTCGCTGACCCAATTTAGCACCAGCCCGAAAACAGTAAACTAAAGGATTGCAACTTTTACTGGTGGCAATCAATTTAGTTACAACTCAACTATGAATTTAGATTTTTGAAACCTGTCGCACATTATCGATAAGATTTGCTATAAACCACTAGAGAGGAACTACCAAAAATTACTGAGCAGGAAATAATTATTAGTAATAGCGCAAGCACGCCAACTTGCGGATAAGCATCATTGTTTCGTTTACTTGTTACTTACGGTCTCATACTGCCACCTAGCGTTGAAAATAATTATATGTAATAGTTCAAGCACGCCAACTTGCGGATAGAACTCCGTGAATTGTTACTTAGTATACTGATGGTCTCATCTTCCACCTAGTGTTGGAAATAATTATGCGTAATGGTGCTAGCACCCCAACTTGCGGATAGAACTCCGTGAATTGTTACTTTGTATACTGATGGTCTCTTATTTCCACCTAGTGTTGGAAATAAATATGCGTAATGGTGCTAGCACGCCAATTCGCGGATAGAACTCAGTGAATCGTTACATTGTATACTGATAGTCTCATACTTCCACCTAGTGTTGGAAATAAATATGTGTAATGGTGCTAGCACGCCAACTTGCGGATAGAACTCCGTGAATCGTTACATTGTATACTGATGATCTCATACTTTCACCTAGTGTTGGAAATAAATATGCGTAATGGATCAAGCACACCAACTTGCGGATAAAACTCCGTGAATCGTTAACTAGTATAATGATGTCTCATACTCCCACCTAGTGTTGTAAATAATTATGCGTAATGGAGCTAGCACGCCAACTTGCGGATAGAACTCCATGAATCGTTACTTAGTATACTGATGGTCTCATACTTCCACCTAGTGTTGGAAATAATTATGCGTAATGCTGCAAGGGCGCCAACTTGCGGATTGAACTCATCCAATCGTTACATAGTATACTGAGAGTTGTAGCAACTGCAAGGTGACGTTAACGAGCCCGTAAAAAACTTTTTCCACGTCATGATTTAATAGTTTCAAATATCAAAGTGAAATCTCACACTTTAGAAGAAAGCAATAAGATTTTCGGGAAAAAACATTGACATATTTTTATATACACAA
>QXVX01002278.1:3524-21116 GCA_013436065.1 Halocynthia aurantium | reverse complement strand
ATGTCCCTCAGGCATGAAGGCTTGTATGTATGGCACTAGCCGCCGTTACTCGGAGTAGTGATGATATAAAAACGCAAGCTAAACAGCAAAGCTGAGGATATTTCACTAGCCCCCGACCCTCAGTGTTATTTCCGTATTTTTTATCATCCAGGATCACCGGACTACGCTAAGTATGTGAGGAATAGTCCAAGATATGAGACAAAATTCATCGAGTCTCATTTGGAATACGAACCAAACATTAAAGATGGAGTTGAGATATCGATTTGTTTGGAGTGATCTAAATTCTAAAATACACTTCTACCTCCGTTACTTAATGACATACCTCATTGACGAGATATTATAGTACATTACCTATATTGATGTCTTGTGATTATTATTATAAGTTTACAGATGAAGCCAATAACCTACAGTATATAGTAATTTTTACAGGGTGGCAAATTACTATGTACAGAAAAGTATGATATGTCAAAGAGTAAATTATAATTCAATGCGATATTTTTATTCCGTTTATTCTTGGTGATATTTTAATTCTACATATTAGTTTTGGACGTCATGTTAGATCGGGGGAGGGGGTCGCTATTATCCGCGGCATCTTATTATTGTATTAATCACAAGACATCAATAAAATGTTGCTTGAACCTATACCTCACAATAATGGAATGGAACTTTATGACTATTGCAAAAAGAGTTTTAAAATTATGCAATAAATGCGGAGTTAATTATTGTTCGTCTTTCAATCATTCACAAATACAGGTTTAATCCTCCGACCTTGAGACATGGCTAAATTCAACTGATTACCAATGGAAGCCCCCATATGTTCAACCGCAAATTCCTATTTCCATGGAAATGGAACAAAGCTTCCAAACAAGTTTTTTATTTTATCATCTGAAGGATGCACAATCTTTTTCACCTGTTGGATGATGGAAGGTTAAAATACAGCTGCAAACATGGAATAAACTGCTGTAACATCCCACTGCAGAGTAAATACATTTTGGTGCTGGATCAGGAATGTTTAACATGTAAAACTATGCCATGATATTAAATGTCGTGCATCCTACAGTCTCCCAGTCGTAAACGGTTCCGTGCAAGTAGAATTATGGATATGGTGTATTTAAGGTATTGCACATAACTTATCAATATATTACACAGTATAATGTATTTTTGAGTTGATATTTCGGTAAATCTTGAAGATGGGCATCAGATGTTTGGACAAGGGGAGGGATGTGGTTTATTGATCGCTTTGGTTTGTTCTTGGGAATCGCGCTATGACAGTTTCAGATGTACTGCGACACGTAAGAATTTGTTTCCTATTTTCTGCTGGACGGGAAAGATTTCAGATTTACGATTTTTTATCCCTGAAATATTTTTTGACGTATTAGAATGGCGTGTGTCGTTTGAGGCAGATGCGAACTAATGGCACCTTATGTTTTTGTATTAATTCCAGTTTTACATATAACATACGTGTAGATCCCAAATTCTGTTACATCCGCAATGTATATATCCACGCGTGCAATGTTATTGCTGTGTAAGAAGTACTGATGATATTGTTGAGTGTAAAGAACTGACAATGGTGTGGGTTCTATAGACACCCTTAATATAAAAGCCTTACAGTAAATAGAACAGTGTATGTCACTCATTATAATCGCGAATAATGTCATCAATCAAGTATTGTTATCAATTTTAATCGGTCCTGAAACATATTCATATCCCCAACTTGACAATGAAATCAAGCAGATAATGTTAGCAACAATACACTGTTCCAAGGCGAACAAATAATAAGCGACGTCCACTTCATATACACCTGATTCGAATAGTAGAGTATTGATAATTTTTGTTGGCGGTTGTAATATAATTGGATCGCTCTGTAAGTTCTATGTTCTTTAGATTTGAATTACAGTCAGGTTTGTTTATAGTATTTGCAGCGTTTCCTTTGTATTTGTTGAAGTCATTTAGTCGATGCAGATATTTGTGTTTACCCAAAGTCTGATAAAAGTATTATTAGTATTAATTTGTTATTCTGAGAAATGTGAGCTAGACCAGTGAAAATTAAAAAAATATTGTGATTTTCGCCTGAACAAAATTGCTATCTATACTATTTCACTTTATGGTGGTTGGAACGAAACAGTTTATTGTTTACTGTTTTTAGTTTATTGGTTGAGTTTGTGCAGTGACTTGTTCAATGAGTACAGCATGCATGTCAATCTTCAGTCTCGTTCATAATACAACAGAAATAATCTGTTCTTTTCTACTTTTATCTTAACATTTTCACCTCTCTGTTTAGGAGTTTTAACTTCCATATCTTAGTGCTGCCATGTCGTCTTCAGATGCAGCAAATGATTGCGAAATATCAAAACCTTCTAAACTTAACGGAAAGATCAGCATGGAAAATATTAACGAGGAAAATCGAAAAGAAAAGATAGAGAAACAACCTCAAACGCATGGAATAACTCGACCGACATTCAAACAATTTTTGGAGCAGCGAAGGGCAGCTGTCCAAGGTCATTCGATTCGAAATAATAACAACCGTATCACGCTCATCACTCAGAACGGGTCCGTTATTAAAAACCCACTTGTCGGGGTAAAAAACTCTAGGAACCATGAAGCTGTTTTTATCTTTCCCAAAAACACGAAAAAAAGTTCGAAAAAAATCAGCGTTCTTCCCCGAAAGTCAGCCGATTCCGTCAGAAAAATGATCACCTCTGTCAAGAAACATGAAAACAAAAATGAAAATTATAAAAATATTAAACTTTCGCTCTCTGCGGATTTAGCGAACTGTAATAGTGGTCACAAAGAATCTATTGATGTAGGAAAGAATTCTCCAGCTACTGGGATCTTGCCAAATGATTCTCAGTCCTCTCATCATGGAGGTCCTCCNTCTTCGATGACAGATAACAACAAGGAAATATCAACAGAAGCTATGAAAGATGTTTCATTGGTGGAAAGAGGCGGAACTGAGATGCAAAAGTCATCACAGAGCTATTTAAATAAAGAGGAAAACCTCCAGAACGTATATCCTCTTGGTGACAAAAATAATACCTTGAAGGAAGCAGTTGAAATAAAGATGGAAGAGGCGCCCTGGATCCCTAAGGTCCCCGGGAGAAATTCAAATGGCAAAGAGGATAAAGGGAAGAGCTTAAAAAAGCCAAGAGAATGTCTAAACAATAACAATAGATCAAAATCCGGTTCACATGCTGCAAAAGAAACTGCTTCTAGCTGCGCTGGAGGAAAACCGGATCCCGGCAACGGCGAATTACAAACAGAAGCGGACAGTAACGGTAAAACTCTTTCTCCGAATAAAAAGACGACAAAATTATGTACTGGAATGAAATCTGCAACATCCAGTCCAGTCAGCACAAGTGCGAGCGACATACTGAAGAAAATCATCGCTCAAAACATGAGAATCGTTGATTTTGATGAAGGATGGAGAGCTGGAGGATTAAAATATTACAAGAAGAAAAAAAAAGAATCTAAGAATGACAAATCAGTGATCCCTAAAACTGAAAAACTCAACGGACAAAGCTGTGCTGTAAGCGAGGCTAGAAAAGACGTGGAAGTGAAGGATGGGAAGACCGGGTCTGATGAAGTGAAGGAGCGAGATTCTCCTAATCATGGCCGAAGAAAAGTGTCAAATTCGAGAAGAGGGAAGGCTGTGTGCTATTATGAAAATGACACATTGGAAGAAAACAGTGGAAAGGCCAATCACAATCAAACGGAGAATCCAGGTCCTCCTCCTTCAAGTAGCGATGTAGAGAAAGAGTCGCTGGGTACACAAATCGGATCCAGGAAACATCCGGAATCCGGGACGAAGAAGAGTGGGTATATTCAGTCAATTCCAGAAGTGAGTCAGCTAAAATCGAAACACTTGTCCTCAAAAAAGAAAAATACAGAAAAAAGTCGTAGTCGAAAACGGAAACGTATCGATCATCATAAAAAAAGATGCTCTCTTCCTTCTCAAGGGTCTTCCAGTCAAGAGGATTTAATAACGGATGATCAGAGATGTCTAACTCCAAAGAGGAGGAATGTAAAGCCAGATGAAAATAGTTCTAAATCTGGAAAAGGAACGAGTTCTTCCGATTCCCTGAAACCTTCAATACAGAAGAATTCGATGGGAATCAAACATAAAACCAAGAGGAAAATTAATCTGTACGAAACCGAGATCTCCCCTGAAGATGGAGCACTTCCTTCGCAAGCTAAAACTAATACTGGGGTGATCCACAGAACATTGAAATACCCGTATATCCCTTTGAAAAAACACATCATGATGACATTTGAACCCGGGGTCGTGACCTGTTGTTTTTGTCATCTACCTACGAACCATCTGCTCGGCATCGGGGATTTATTCGGTCCCTATCGCCCTCAAGCGGAGGAAGTGATGTCGCGGCATTCGTCTGTATCAGATAAAATAGAATATCGTGGAAAGCAGAAGCCTGGTGGCCTCGACAATAATTCTCCAGAGGTAGGTTGTTGCATGGTTGTAAATGTGGTTTTTATAAGACCATGGTGGCGAAATATTCCTTGTTGGCATTCAGTCTTAAATCACCGCGGTCTATTACCTAGAAATTAATGTATGTGTTGTTTATTTGGTGCTTCCAATGACCAGTACAGTTATAATTCTTTTCCATTTTATCCCAGGTGACCATCGATACTGAAAAGAGAGTTTGTATCCTTACATCAAGTAGTAATCAAACATCAAACACTGTTGGTAAGTTTGATAACAGATATTTTTGCTTAGTTCATCGCAGCCGTTCGCAGTGACAGTTAGTGCGCATTTCCTCTCCCATTATTCCCCTTTTGTACTTGCGGATTGAAGTGAATTTTACACATGTTCCTCTGCTACTGTTTTATTAATCTAATATATTTTTTCAGCTGGAAACACAGTCAAAGACTTGACCGACGCGATATCATCATCGTCGCATCAATTACGTACTATACAAACTATTGATCACCTCATGCAGAATCCATCCAATCGTTCATGGCAACAGAAACTGAAATCACTGAACCCCCTCACCCCTACATCGTCTCTGAGGATCCCGGGACCCAAGAATAAATGTAAGTTGGTTCCTAATTACCCTAGTTCTGAGAAAAATGGGGATAATGCTTCGAAGGCCCCGATGCTTCCCAATATCGATTCCATTGTTTTTCTGGAGCCGAAAATTAACGTTCCCCACGATAAAATATGTCGGGACATCTCCGATAGCTCATCCATGGGGAGTTCATCTTCGGGCAAAGTGCCGACTCGCCGAAAGGTCGACGGGGGTCAAAGTTTCGGTGATGCTGACTCATCTACTGTTGATATTGCACATCATTTTAATACGGTGGGTCTTTACACCCATGGGTACTGTGCCGTATGGGCTAACGGGGTCTATTCCCTTCGGGGTCAGCTGTACGGACTTTGGGACGCCATGCGTGCCTCAAAACAAGTGACTTGTGCCTTCTGTGGTCGTAGTGGTGCCACTATCGCGTGCGACGGGACATGCAAGAAGGCACGCTTTGATCAGACTCAAGTGAAAGCCTATCACTATCCTTGTGCTCTAGTAGCTGGACCTAAACTAGACCTTAAAAACTTTAGGGCGTCGGAATAAGTACATTTAGTCAGAACCTTTGTTGATTATTAGAATCTAACGTTTCATATCAGATTTTTGTTATTTTTTTTTCGCTACCTCGTTGATACCATATTTATTTTTGAAGAAAATTAAAAATTTCATTTTTACCACGCGTTAGCAGAGAGTTGCATCAAACTAAGACAGCATACTATCATATAGAATTGCTTTGAATATTTTACACTACTTACTAGAAGGCATAAAAATATTAGAAGCTTATATGGCCTTGTATATATGTATAACTTAGATTAGATTTGATGTTGATTTCAATAGTTTATTATAGAGGCCAAGTATGGTCGAAACCCAGCTGCAGTTAAATATTTTCTACTACTAAGATAACCAGTGCTTAATGCTTAATAGTCAGTGTGAGGAGGGATCTAAACAGCGCTACGCGGCATATTATATTCGTTATTACATGTGTATAGGAAATGGCATGATATGTACTTTGATCCATTCTCATGATCTAGAAGGGAACGCTATAATAATGCATAAGCTCAAACCATTCTGTATGTTATGCAGAAATATTGCAAGTGTAATAAGATCAAGCTGAGTCGAGTTTAATGGCACTGGAAACCCAAGTACAATCTCGAGTTGATTCCACGACAATCTTGAGTCAACTCAATATATCACTCGTATAGACACTTGCCTTGTTTAACCCATATTATTGAGGTATCTACCCCAAATCTTTATAATGGTATTAGCAACTGGTTTTTTCTGTTGCACCCGTATGATAGAAGGTGTATGATTTATGCTGGGGCATTTGCCCCCTTTGGACTTTACCCCTTAACATTGTCAGTGGTTTTAATGTTATTTTCTGATGTATTTAACTGTCCGTATGCTTTCGTTATGTCGCCGGTGACCGCGGTTAGTTTGTCTTTAATTGAAATTTTGTATCCGCGAGGTGGCGCTGTTGACAATTTCCCTTCGACGAACGTCTCGTACGACCGATTCTCGTTTGATCTGTAATTTGGAGAGGATGAATAATGTACAATTAATAAATATAATATAGTGGTGCTCACCTTGGTACTAGATTATTTGTGATGCAATAATTAAGGAACGTATCGTTTTTGTGACGTTTTGTATGAGTTTTCTCCTCGCTTTTTCGCGCCTTGCGATGTTTTTTCATTGTTACGTCGCGATCATGTGTAAGTCTATTTTTTGAGTTTCTTTTTGTTGGCATGTCTTGTTGGGTAGGGCGTGTTTGTCGCTTGTCGTGTCTTCCTGTTGTGTCTTGGGAGGAATTTCGATGCAAATGTCGTGCGCTAGCATCGCAGTATCCGAATCTACAGCCTCGAATATCCGGAGAAGCGTTCGTAACCGGCACATTGTTATTATTATTGCTGTTGCTGTTTGAATTATAATTTCTGCGCGGTATTGTTTCGTCACATAGCCCTTCTTCTTCGTCGCTTGACGTCATGCGATCGTTATATTTTTCGACCAATGCAGTAACTTGATGTTCTGTGATTGGATAAACGATAACAGAATTTATAAGCCTGTAACATATCCCTCCTATTTATCCATATGTTTAATCCATACACCATACGATACACTTCCATTTATATAGATAGATTTCGCGCTATAAGAGACCCTTATTTTTATTTTGCTTGAAATATAAACCTCGTTTATCGCGCATGTCCATAGGAATCGAATGCTGTTCTATCTCCGCCGCGCGATCCGATTGGTTGTAAGCTCCGTTGACGTAACCCTTTCGTTTTTTTGTTTCGTCACAATACCTGAACGATGACGGATTCTGTTGGCTTTCGGTTTCTGAAATCAGAGTGTGGTACTGTTACGTCATGGTCTACGATAAGGTACGTCATTATATGGGATGGATACCTGAGTTAGCTGGCATGCTAGTTGATCCTTTTGTTCTTGCGTATTCATCTCTGTTGCGTAATAATCTGAGTAGAAAATTGTATTGTTCATAGTCTATGATATATCTACTTTACTTACTTACTATAAGGCGCACCTGCCTAAATGCAGAAAAAAAACGAAAACGTTTAAGGCGCATTTATGATACGTATTATAAGGCGCACACGAAAATGAGACTGAAATCGCGTCATGTGTGTGCGATTATTTATCAAACACATGCGATAGAACTAGCGGCGAATGAATTTGATTGACAATTATTTTTCATACTTGCACTCTTGGCAATCCTCTTGTCCGTGGTAAACTAGATTTACAACAGCTCTCATCATTATAGGATCAATAACTGGAGGTTTAGTTGCATCTGCTGATGAGACCTAGATAAATAAAATATCGTAAAGTATTCTCGATTAAGCGTAAAGTCGAATCTAACGTATGTCGAGGTATTACCGTAAAAACGAACCTGTTTATTCATTTCAATGTCGTTGCGATGGAATGTATTCATCCGCTTGTAGCAAAAACTAATCGATGCCGTTACTCCGAACACAGTAAGTAGTATCCAGGACTCCGATTGTGATCCATCCGGCGTAGTATAGATTAAGTTTGATGAGAATTACGAGTCCTGTCACTAGGAGCGCTATGTTGATCACGAGATAGAGAATTGTGACCCAATAATTACGTAAGAAATTCTCATCGATTCCGCCACTGGTCGGGGCTCCGAATCTCAATCTGCCGAGTTTTGTATCCTTGAAATCGGCAAAAGTTTTACTTAAGACTGATAGCGTAATTCGATAATAGTGACGACATGTTACAAGCAGGGTTAGGATGGTATTTACCAAGCATACCACTTGCCATTGGTATCTTGGGGTCGATTTGTCAGCGTATAACCTTGTTTGTGACCGCGATTTTTCACAGTTTCGTTTGTTTTTTATTTTATATGGTGACGCTTAGTATAACTCATTAATTTGAATAAAAGTAAGGATGTGTTACATTGTGTTGAAATTCTTATTTCTTACATTATTATATTATGTAACATTTGATGACATTTTGCCATTGCAAAATAATTACAGTAATATATATATCTTGATTATTGAAACCTGCTAACATTTCTATAAATTTGGGAGCCACTGATGAGTTTGACCTGGGGTCAACAAGTAGGTGAATCTGACCTTGATCAAGGTTATACGCTGGCGCGCATGAAACTAGTGAAACAGAGATACCGGAACCAAAGGCATGTTTAATTCGACCCTGTAATTGATAAATAAACTTACGTTAAATTGCGGTAGAACTTTCTGGGTAGTCTGTTGTGGGTGTTGGTCACCGTTGTTACCCATTTTAACGCTTCGTTTCTGGCCCAAAGAATCTGTCAATAAACAACGTGGAATCTGGGTCAAGAAATTTTCCAGTGTTTGCCATAGGCGGGTAACGTTCAATTTCTATATCATGGGAATGAATCAAAGTACATATCATGTCATTTCCTATTCACATGTAACAACGAATATAATATGTCAAATAGCGCTGTTTAGATCCCCTTCTCACACTGACTATGTAGCAATAAGCACTGGTTATTACAGCAGTAGAAAATAGTTAACTGGATTTTGGCAATAAATTGGCTTTAATTAATATTCCGGTCTAACGTAAAGAAGTTTTAGACATTGTCTTGTAATTGGGAATGAAATATAAGATGCTCGTCCAGCTGCATAGCTTCTCCACTGCTAACATTGTATTCAATATGGGTGACTTACCAGTCATATCAACTGGCTTTTGACTTCCTTTATGCGATATACGTTATCTCTGTGTATTCCACTTTTCAAGACATTAGCAAGCTTATAAGCTTACTATTCCGCTGCAGTAGTCGACCACTGTATCCAACAGGTTGAATAACGATTGCACTATATACCATTACATGTAACAAGTCATCTTTGAATTGAAAAATCGATTAAGTCTGCGGCTAATGTACCGGAGATTTCCGTAACTACGCCCTCGGCGATAATTCGAAAAATAGAACATGAGGAATGGTGCGACTATTCAAACGCCTCGCCTTCGAAATCTGCTTACCTATCGGCTAAGCTGTAGCGTTCAGTTCTAGATCTTGGGAATGAATCAAAGTACATATCATGTAATTTCCTATGCACATGTAACAACAAATATATTATGTTGCGTAGCACTGTTTAGATCCCACCTCACATTGACTATGTAGCAATAAGCACTGGGTATATTAGTAGTAGAAAATGTTTAACTGCGGTTAGGTTACTGCCTTTCACTAGCTTTGCTTAATATACTACCGAATTCAAGATGAAGTCTAATCAGTTATACAGATAGGGAGCCTGAAGAATGCGCAGACGAGGGGCAAGAAATGGCGAAGGCATATTCATCTAATAATTTAAGCAGTTCGCCTCAAATCTGGGATTCTCCAGTTTTTATTTTATTTAAATCACTCATTCAGAGTCTCTTCCCTCTCAAGACACGAAATTTAATTAAAAATCCATTAATCTGTCATCTGAATGAATGTAATCCTTTCTTGCAAGGTTTCGTACTAAGTGATATCGAGTAAATATCTGGGGTTCCAGTATACATTATCCCGTCCGTCCCATGAGGCATAATCTACATAGGCATAATCAGAAGGGTTATTTGGCATAGGTCTACGATGTTAAGGGAATCCAGTGCAATGATTCATTTGACCCTTTCTTAGTATTTGAAAGCTAGAAAGCCAGCCCGTATCTCGTGAGAGGCAAAACGTTGGTATTTGCCAATTCACATTAATTTCCCCTAGCAACTTACCAAGGGATTTTCATACGCGTACCTTTCCCTTTGTAATAGTTGATTCAGGTAATCCGTTACATTTATGAGCAGTGGTCCGAAAATTTACTATTTAGTTGCTAGGTCACACCAATGTCATACAAGTTAACCTTGGCATTCGCTTTCCAACCATTCACACATATATATAAGCATTTCAAATCAGCTTACAAAACCGAGCATAACATGTTCGTGAACGTAATTTCCGAATATTTTAGGCACCCATGTATAAGGCAACTATGACGTCCAGATAGCTGGAAATTTTTTTATATCCATGTATAATAACTCGAGTCAGTGTGCTCAAAGGAACTTATTAAATCACGCTTCCACTCACGCCTGCGAGCCATCGTACTCAAGCTTGAAGACGCGCGCTGTATAGACGTGGTTTATGTTGATATTAACAGGAAAATACGCATTACAGTAGAGACCGCTAAGGCACGAAAAATTACAGTACTGTTGTAGCATTCAGTTCTAGGTCATGATCATGAATCAAAGTACATATCATGCATTTCCTATACACATGTAACAACGATATAATTTGTCGTGTAGCGCTGTTTAGATCCCTCCTCACCCTGACTATGTAGCAATAAGCACTGGATATCTTAGTAGTAGAAAATGTTTAACTGCAGCTGGGTTTCGACCATAATTGGCTTTCCATAATAAACTACTGAATTCAATATGAAGTCTAATAATCAGGAATGCTCTTGACTGTGTTAGCTACTGTCTAACCTCGTACTGCCTGTAAAGCCACTGTACATATTCTGTATTTCTGTGATCTGAGACAGCCTGTAAATTAGCTGTCATCTTAACCTAATACACTGTCCTTCTACCTTCGCTTTATAATTAGTGGGAAAAACATGTATTTTCCAGCGCAGCTATGTAATTTAATTATCTACATTGAGAGACGCGTGAGAGGTTATTGATCCTGCATAACGACGAACAGATGAGAAACCTTGATATATTTCTCGATCACACGAAATTACAATAATTAGAGGAAATGTACTCCACCACAAATGATGGAATGCTTGTAAGCGACATTGCCGTATGCTGAGCAATAACTAGAACGTTAACTAGCTAGTATGAAGAAATTTGAATTTCAAGACGCTCACCAGATAGGGAGTGATATTGAACACATAAGGAATATTAACTGAATGTTTCCATCGTGTTTTCATCGTCGATTTCAGACGATTTTCGACTCAGGCAAAGCGCACAGATATTACACTATTACATTTCGTTATATGCGAGGGTTCCGAGATAACTTCGCATAGTGTGAATACTTATTTCCATGGAGAAAATAGGGATGCGTTCTGACAACAACCTACAATCATAATTTAGCCAACATTTCATACTAAAAAAATATATAAATAACAAAATGTGTTTATGTACTTCCTCTTTGTAACCCACAGATCCATAGAATTGCGTTGTCGAATTCAAACTTTGTCAGAATTCTCCTAACGCTATAATAAACAAACCTTGGAAGTCTCGTTTCCAATTTCACCGGTAATCGATGTCAATTTGTGTCTTGAAATGCACTTTTTGACCCAAAAATTAATATCCCTTTCTTACCATTGACCACCGGAAAGTCTCTGTGGCCTAATTGATGTTAACCTGGACAAATCTGCGCTTTACTGCACTAATCCGGTATATTTATTTTACCTGAACTCGCGTCTAGTCCTTTCTCAGTATTCACTGACTGTGCTTGAAATTAATTGAATAGATTCTGGTCGATTGATCCCCAACTCACCGTCCCAAAGGAATTAAAACGTCACGAAGATGCATTCGAAATAAACTAAAAATAGATCTCGGAACAAAATTAAAATAAAAACAGTCGTATAGCGGCCAGGAGACTAAATACTTCTTGCGTCACCATATCGAGGAATCGAGATATAAATTTTGATTTTCAATTTACGGGATTCAGGTGGGATTCACAGCGCTATTACAGGGGGCTAAAAAAATGTTGAATTATATCAAAATGGTGGATTTCATGAAAGTTGTTGGATAAACTGGAATTAACGAAATAGCACGTGCTAAATCAGTATCAAATACTAACTACACTAAGATCAAGTAGTTATATTAAACAGCAAGCAGTATAATTTGGCCATCCCTGAAAAAATCCTAGCTAAATCAGCGCTTGGGGTTCCACAGCGAATAAAGTTTGGGAAGCCCTGGTCTACCTTTCCAGCTGCAAGGCTAATCTTGTACGTTCGTATTTTCGAAGTAAATTGATTTGGAGTTCAAACAATGCCGGCGTGTTTCATATGTAAGTTTTTACCTTTTCAGAAGCAAGTCTAACCTTGTACACGCGACCCTGACTTCGTACGTTCCAGACTTGTATTTTTAGATTACATCGATGCGTAGTTCGACAACTACTTTACGTTATACGATATATAAGTCTTGTATTCCCAGCAGCAGGTTGAACGGTATTAATTCGGACGCTAACGGAACGGTATTTGCGCTCGTACGTAATTTAATTACGCCGCGATTATTCTAAGCTAACGTCGACGCGGTTACATGACAGTGAATGAAACTATCGACAATTTGTGACTGGTTGAAACTATAACTTGGAAAATTGTTTTCATTTCTATTTCACAACGATAAATAAAAGTAGCCTAAGCACTGACGTCAAAGGAACGTGACGTAGGGTGGGTATGGGTTACAGGCAGTGTTGGATTAACCCTATAAGCAAAATAAGCACATGCTCAGGGCGTCAAGGGAAAGAGAGGTACCTCACCATTTAAATTATTGAATTAAATAAATTTATAACCATAATTTAACTATAAATAAAATGAAAGCATAAAGAAATAAATATTATTTTCCTTCTTACTGTAAGCTCTGTTTAATTTCGAATTTTCGATATAAAATTTTTTATTTAATGGTTTATTATTGTTTATATTTTGAATTACAAATGTATAGGGCCGCCTGATTTGCTGGCTCTGTTGATATTACTGTACTGTCACGTCACACACGGTGAAAAATGGCGACAATATTATAAATAAGCTTCCACGAATATTAATATTCTTCGATTTGAAACCAGAAATTATGTAAATTATCCTTGCATTGAAACCTTACCTTGTTTTGAGAATGTGTGACGTGGATCCTGTTGCTGACGTCAGTTCAATGAGGTCTGTTACGTTACAGTTACATATATCGATTCATAAATAAACACAACCGTAACTGTGTGAGATCTACAATGCAACAATGGAAGGTTATTAAATATTTAGCAATTGGAATAAATTAGGCCCATATCATGTTCATTCCTTTACACAACGTAACAACGAATATAATATGTCGCGTTTCGCTGTTTAGATCCCTTCCCACACTGACTATGTAGCAATAAGCACTGGTCATCTTGGTAGTAGAAAACTACACTGCATTGCCCTTTACCTTGCTTACCATTTACTCACTATAGCTGAAAACGATTACTGAAATTGGTGTGTTATCATAACAGGCTAATTCACAGCAAAGCCATTGTAAAACTCTTAAAGCTTTTGTTTCGTAAACAAAAAGTATAAAGTGGCGTAATAATGAATTGAAGTTCAGACCATACAGGCTCATAATAAGTATCAGAAATTATACAAGTAACTGACAAAAGGTTTTATGACTTTGATCTTTACAATTAATTGAATTTCTTCTCAGGATACTGACGTGAATTGGCTTTAGCTCGTTCGCAGGGGTGTGTCTGAGGCGAACCATATAAAAGTATTCTTGGTAACTAGATATGCTTTCCGATAGATGATAAGTGAATATCATTCCTTGCATTTTCTTTTCTCTTTATGCGCCTGCGCAGTCTGACTCCACATCTGTATACCTGATTAGATTTCTATTTGAATTTAGTAGTTTATTATGGAAAGCCAATCATCCTCGGAACCCAACTGTAACTGTAACTTTTCCTACTACTAAGATAACCGGTGCTTATTGCTACATAGTCAGTGTGAAAAGGGATCCAAACAGCGCTATGTTACATATCATATTCGTTATTACATGTGTATAGGAAATGACATGATATGTACTTTGATTCATTCGCATAATTTTGAATTAAATGCTACAAAACCGTACCACGAGTCAAATTGCTGTGAATGCTAGTCATTATATTTTAGTAATAGTACAATAAGTAAAAGTGAAATATACAAGTGCGTCCAATATATGGCCAACAGACTCAACAGCTTACTATTGTTACTACTTAATACTTTATTATAAATCAACTATCTACATTCTACAGTCTTTAATAACTTTTTTAGAATTCAAAATGCACAATAATACTTTACGCCTGGTCTCTACAAATCCAGGTACTGTCTATTCTTCCGTGTTTATTGTTTATATGCATATCATTTCACCACGCTACGAATATCCAAATATACTCCCATATGTTATTTTAACTTCTCAGGATATTTAATTGGATTCCTACGTTTGTTGACAGACAATGAAATATATGCTGGGTTTATGACAGCAGGAATAGCTGCTCGTTTAATCTTATAATAATCACAAGTGGGTGAGATATACCTGTTTGCCATGGAGTATTTTCAGGCAGAGTATACTGAACTGTATCCCAGTGACACAATTCAAATTGTTTTGCTAGTCATTTCCTTTAGTAAATGTACAATAAGTAAAATCGAACTAAACAAGTGGGCATGTAACAGAATGAAAACACATCAACAGCTTACTATTGTTACTCCTACTCACTTTATTATCTTTCGACTGTTTTATATAACCGAGAAGAAATATCAATCTAATATATAGTGAACAACTGATCACTTGAAAGTTGTCAAATGTCACTTTATCGCAGAAAGGGGAACTCTCCTTGCTTTGGGCCAGGTCGTTGATGGCAAATTTCTGTGAGAATCCAATCCCTTGACCGGCTAGCATACCCCTGAAACTGGTTGCCCATAAGACTAGGATTTTTTATATTTGTCCCTACTATTGCTGTACCAGTATATATGACACATCAATGAATGCAGAATTCCATAGATATAAGTCTCATATCTCACTGCACAGTAGCAAACAAACCCTCATAACTCGCGATATTTGCTTTAGTTCCGCTAGTTAGAATAACTCTGAGAAATGAAGTCCAGTTTGCGAGGGAGCAAAATTATTTCAGCGGCTTATGGGCTGGATCAAGATTATTTATACAAAGGATTAAGTGCTGGGGGTTTGTCAATTTACATAATTGTAAATTTCAATCGGATCTGCTGTTTAATTAGTGAGGATTTCTGCTTGGCTTTGGATTGAGGCGGTCTTGGCTTAGGAAGAGATTTAGTTTACCGCAAATGTGATTTGATTTTCGCAATATAAAACGAAGAACGTCACCTGGGCGGATTTACCCACCCTGTAGGCCTCAGGCCAAACTAATCCTTGGGCCCCCAAATTTCACATCAATGTTGAATGTTTCAATAATCCATTTCCATTTATATTTATATTAATGTATTATTTAGCAATCGTCAAATGTCATCATATATTACATTCAATATTGTAATATTATAATGTAAGAAATAAGAATTTTAACACAATGGGAGATAGAGAATGGAGATGTTTAAATGCTGAATTTGTAAACGCAATATTTTTGTATATGATCAAGTTATCGTTATCTATCTTCGCAGATCAGCGGAATATTACGGAAACCAGTTTGACATAGATTATTTTCTAGCCACGTCAGATTACAGAATGATTAACGTATAACTTTAAAGTGTTTTATATCCGCCTGGTTCAATATAGATCTTCAACTTAGATTTATAGGGAGTTTAATTAGCTGAAGTATTATTAAATGCAAGAATGATATCATTATGGTTTATTTATCTGTGGTAACGGGATATTATTCAATGAATTTAGGATGAAGGGACGTGCAGAATGTAAAACTATTTGGTCTGGCGGATGTAAATATAGGAAATTATATGTTAATGTATGAAATGCTTCAACGTCACGAATGGAAATCTCAATTTAGAAATGTTCGTTAGAATTTAGAATGTGTTTTAGTTTTGCTGCAAAAATATCAGGAATTGAAGGAATTTGACGCTTAGAATATTAATTCTAAGTATTTTAATGCTGATATACAGGCGTAGTTATGTAAGCAAGGAAGGGATGGACAACATATGGCTCATTGCAAGCCTACACATGCAAAAAGTGTTCCTTGAAATACTAGTTTTTAGCAAATTTCGCATCTAGAACAGGAATTCAAAAAGCTTTTATTTTTCATTCACGTTTAATTTTATGTATGTTTTTCCCCCGTAATGATTTTTCTGTATTCCTGTGACGTCATCACATAAAGGTTCCATTCTGCGTGTTCGAGTCATCTCGGTGGACAATACTAAAACCATAAGTACCTGTGCCACATGCACCACCCGAGTACGGACAAGATGTTAGCTACACTAGCATTTAGTATGACAGCAGTATTTAGTATTCAGCTGTCACTGGTAGCACTGATGGTACATGTGGTACTGCTTGTAATGCAGGTTTTAGTATTGTCCAGTAATATTTTGCATGTGCAAGTCATCTCGGTAACCTAGATACCGAAATTACCCTACTGTTTTGTCATAACTGTGTGATTTTCCCATTGCCCACATTTACAACATTTGTAACTTGCATAGAACGCTACTTATAACCAATTATTGAATTTTCATTGTTAGATCTCCATAAAATAGATTCCTTGTAGACAGTAGCGTTGAAACCAGGATCATAATGGGAGCCGGAAACAGCGTTGAGATACCAGGCGGGGGTTCGGAGGGTTACCACGTACTGCGTGTGCAAGAAAACTCACCAGGACACAAAGCGGGGCTAGAACCCTTCTTCGATTTCATCGTAATGATCGGGAACACGAGGTTGAACCAGGATGACGACAGATTAAAAGACATCTTGAGAGCGAATGTCGAGAAACCAATCAAAATGCTCGTTTACAGCAGTAAAACACTTCAATTGAGAGAAGTAACAATTACCCCGAGTAGCGTTTGGGGAGGACAAGGTCTTCTCGGAGTCTCGATAAGATTTTGTTCGTTCGAGGGAGCCAACGAGAACGTCTGGCATATTCTTGACGTTGAAGCGAATTCTCCAGCTTATCTTGCTGGTAAATATTTACCCATTTTACCCCTCTTACCCCATTCCTAAATTTTATTGTTATCAGTAATATTTTCACCATTGTACAATTATATTTAAACCCAGCCAGGGTTAACCTTTAAACGACTTGTTGTATTATCAAGTCCAATTTTTACCCATCATTGTATCGGTCGTCGTATTATTTTGCAAACATGCCTGACTGAGTAACTAATTCTTTCCTTATCATTTATGTAAATTATTATATTCCAGGTCTTCGTGAATTCACGGATTTCATCATCGGAGCCGACTC